>CAKNYM010041908.1:0-17511 GCA_932195095.1 Andricus curvator | reverse complement strand
GATATTTAGAGGCTCATATTATAAATTATCGATGAACAAACACAAACGCACGCATCACAAACACGAAAGTGAGGTTACGTTACCTCCGAGATTCTAAAAAGTTTCTAAGTCCGAGACCTGTACAATAAATGAAGATACTAGACTCGCAGGTTCAAGCTTGAAAAGGCGCGCGCCGAGAAACAATATTCTGACTTTTTCGTGCTCTGCATCTATATTTAAAAGCTCGTTTAAGGTTGGATTTATCCCTACTTTTAGCGTTTACCCAATCGGAATGCTGACGTCACTCAATTTTAGTGCCGAATAACCAATCATAAATGAGGTCACTCTACTCCTCCTACTGGTATTAGGCAATTAGAGTGAGTGTCAGTTCAAGGATTTGGGTCCAAAGGTCGGCTTTTCGACAGGCGGCACGTCAATCACTGTGATTGACAGTTTCCTGTTTGAGAGTCCAAGGTTCGCTTTTTATGGCATCTGGCTGGCGCCGTGACCCATTAACGATACTAAAAAATAGCTCAAGGTCTCGAGTTTCTAATCTTAAATTCACTTTAGACAGTGAAACTGCGCAGTACTATAACGAGTACATAACTAAAATGAAACTCGATACTATAATTGAATCTAAGTTCTCTCACTTAAAATAAAGCTATCATTTTGGTTGATATTCATATATCAATATTAATCATCTTATTAATTGCTCATTTCTTGCGTATTCTGATTTATTTTAGGTTCTTGAACTTTTCCATTCGAGAAATTACTAATCTAGGGAGTATCTAATAAAGGATCTTATACTCTGATTAGCGAATCATATACCCTTCTCGTGGTAACTCTGATATTCCCTTGTAATGGCGATTCTGATTGGCCGCTACAAGAAGAACGCTTAAGTTTCTTGCGCGCGAATGGTACAAACTGACGACATTAACCAAGTCATGTGACACCCAGCAGAAGTCTTTTTTGTCAAGAATTGAAATAATTTTGCGTGCATCTAATATTGTATTAAAACAATGTTACAAATTTCCATCACTAGATCAGTTAAAAAAATAATAGTGTAAATTATAAAGGCATTATTAGTGATTATTTAAAGACGCTCAGAAATATTTGATGCATATATGAAAAACATACAAGAAGGAAGGTTCATGATGCGCACTGCGAGGTCACATTGGTTAAATATTTATTTCAGCACTGCAAAATAAATTTATGCGACTGAATTCTTATTTCGTTTACTTATATATTTTACAGACGCATTGTTTTTTAAAACGAATTATCTCTTCTAATGATGTGAAAGAAACTGTAGGTAAGAAAAGTGAGGTTATTGGAACATAATTTACACTTTACGGACGCCTCATCAAAGACATTTTGGCTTGATGGTTTCTTTCATCTACATATTTATAAAAACAAAAGCGTAAATATAATAAAAATTATTAATAAAAATGATCCACATTCAGTCTGAACATGCTCCAGATGCTCAAGTGCAAACTTCGCTTTTGAGGTTCTGTTCTGCCAATCAGCGTCAATCGCCGATTAAGTATTGATTAAATGAGGCTAATCAATGATTAACGATTTAATCAGAGTTGGCGAAATCGGACCTTAGTATTCTTCCTTACTCCACAATTGCGCGACGCCTGCGCAGTTGAAAAAGTCGCGGTCCGTTAGCACCACTGGTATGAAGCACTCTGACGACGTACTTTTCACTGCACTCACTCTCATTGCAACTGCCAAACAATACAAGGTGATGACCATAGTGGTGGCACTCCCATGTATAGTTTTGAAGGCATTACGTTTTAGTGTGCGGGGCAACCGCTAGGTGGCGCTGAGAGTCAGTAGAATGCAATGGGCATGTGCAACCATAATATTTTCAAATATTTCGAAATCTCGAAATTGGACATTAGTCGAAGTGTCAAATTGAATTTGTTGTGTTAACCTTGTTGTATAAAATTTTCTGCAAGTTTTGTTGTGTATATTGTTATATACGTACTGTGTGACGTGTGTACTATTTCGTGCTAATGTAAGGAAATGTGTTGATTGGTAAGTATTGAATTTAAAAAAAAGTATCATTTGGTTTATTTGAGGTTACTTTGTTGTTTTCATATTTCGAAGCAGTGACAAATAAATTAAAAAGGGATATAAATAAAAGTATTTTTGAGATATTAGGAGGTTTTTTTCTTCAAGCAAAGTTTATCGTTTATAAAAATTTCTTTGTTAGAGAAATAAAAAATATTATTCTAAGACATAATCTCACATGCAAAAGCCAATTAATCCTTTGCATTAGAACAAATCATACTTCTAGTATTTAAATATATATTTTACGTATGGAAAATCTTGTTATATTTATCAATTTTGATAATTTTGAAAGTTTATTTACACGAAATTAAGCGAAATTTAATATTTACGAGAATTTGGGGGAAGCAGAGTTTGGAATGAATTGCTGTCAGGGATTTGTAGGTTCATTGACTTAGAGTGTCCGGGGGAACCGCTAGATGGAGCTGATTTTGAAGCCAAATCTTCAAAACGATACATGGGTGTGCCACCACTATGGTGAAGGCCGCCAAACACATTGCGGTAACTGTAACGCATCCATTCATGGAGAAGAACCGAACAAAATCAAGCAGACGATAATTACGCGCATTTCTTTCTTATTTTTAAAACATCGGAAACAAGCATGTTGATTATCATTTTTCAAAAGCAACTTTAGAGGTTATGTTTGGGGTACCCTGCCGATGGAACAGCACTGAAACGGCACTCAAAAAGCACTGCCCAGTGCCGTTTCAGTGCTGCTCATTTAAAGCTACTCAGATTACAGTTTTAAATGCCTGCAGAAGTTCCCTTTATACCTGCGAATAGGCTACCCAGTAGACCAGCTGAAAGGGATTAAAAATGAAAAATTAAAATTTGTGAAATTTTGAAATTACCTCTGCGAAAGTTAGAAATTCAGAAATTACGGGTTTCGATAATTTCAGATATCTAACTTTTTTTTTGAAAAGTTTAAAATTCGAATGAACATAATGTATCTCGTAAATGGAATGAGATACGCCAAAACAGACAACATTTTCGAATTCAACTTCAGAATACTATATTAGTATATAATTTATATGTATAAAATATATATAATGAGAAAATTCATAAATTAAAAAAAAAATGTTAATAATTTGAAGACAATTTTAAAAAGGGATTCGGGTTGTTAGCGGCCAACTGCTGTAAACCACTCTGCCTGCCCGGTACGTGACGAATACAATAGAACCATTATATGACCGTCGCATCACCCTCAGTGCGGTGTAGGTGCTGAAATCAGCACAAACAGTCACTGAAACGGCACTGGCGGCCCAGTGCCGTTCGCCAGTTCTTTTTCAGTGCTGTTTCATCAGCAGGGTAATGCCGGCTGCGCTTGCACAAAGACAATATTATGTTCACAAATGTCAAAAACACTCGCCCCCTGTGCACAAAAATATGAAATTGTTCAAAAAGCCATACAAATCACGGAAAATCCAAAACTCGTGCATACAGAACTTTGAGAGAAATCATACAACATTTTGTCACAGTAGTTTTTTGTATAGTTTTGTACAAGGAATGTGTATGTACAAGGAGTATGATGAGTTCAGGATCACCCTATGTGTATGGCACCCTCTCGGGCTTTGTTTTAATAAATTGATGAAAAAAGATAGATAAATTCACGACAATAAATATGTCTCTTCGTCACATGCCTCCGCGTAGGAGATCTGGTGATCACCGAGACTTATCCTCCAGCCGAAGACTGGAGAGACAACTTGATGATCCCAGGCGAGCTCCAACTGGCAAAATACCTCTTGCTGCGAGCACCACTCATTCAGTAGGGGGCGAAGTCTCTTAAAACCTGACATATGTTTTTTTCTGGTACAATTAATAAGTCATTTTGACCTTCATCCTTATTCTTTTGAATAATTTTCACTTCTTTCAAAGCTCCGGTTTCTCTTTCAAGTTCGAACGCCTCTCGTAGGGAAATATAAGTATAAAAATATTATTAATTAATTAGTGATACATTATTTATTATACACCATTATATATAATTTATTTTTCAGATATTAAACTCACTCTTATGTTTGCTCGTTTATTCTTAATTACTGTTGCGAGTTTCCTTTTCGGACCAATCTTCAAACCCATTTCTTTAAGGTCTTCATCATTTAGATTAAAAAATAGTGTACTATCAATCCCTTCTTCTGAAAAATGTATTTTTTCTTCGTTCATTCAATTCAGGTAAATTAATAAAATTAAATAATTATATTTATTCCCCAAAAGCATACAAATGAACATAAATTTCACAATTCTTAGTAAATTACGAAAATATTTAATCCACAACAAAAATGTAGACTTTTCTTTTGGAGCCAGAGTATATTGCAAACGAGACACAGGTAATCAATTTAGGAAGCCTTATTATAGATATATCAAGCAAATAAAATTGCTTTAGGGAAAATCCCTTTTTTCCCCAAGATAAGAATAAACTCACGTTGAAAGTTTTAAATTTGTGCTTACTACTTAGACATAGCATAATATGACGCAGGCCAATGAATATTTTATTGATGATAGATAATGTCCACGCAGAGAATGGGCTATAATGAGCAAGCTGTGCAGTAGAGACAAATTTAACGGGGCCGTTTTCGTCTCCACATTGAATATAGAAAGCATTGAGGTCATCATCCAAGTGTAATGTTGTACAAATGATTGTTCGAAGATATACTTCAGATTGTTGTACGATAATTATCTGTGAAATCTTACCAAACAGTGTCAGATTTAAATCATCTTCTGGTTTCGCATCAAGGCAAAAAAACAACCCATTTGCATATTTTGCACCATTCACTCTTACAGATCTGGTCTTGAATACAATATTATTATTCAAATATCCTAAACCTTGTAATTAGGTTTCACGGGTTTCACTTATCCTGAAGCGAACAGGAGTATTTTCACCTCCTTGACTCAGGAGAATTCTTAAAGTTGTTTACTACGTGAGCCCGCTTTTTCATTGAACCGTGCTTACGCTCGAAATCCATGCACTATAATTTTACAAGAGGCCCCGACCATACAATACATTCTGGATAATGTACCATATGATGGAATTCATTGATGAGATTTTTGTCAGGAAATAATTCCTCAAAAATCTCAAGGAACTTCATAATCGATGCTCTGAGGTAAGGCATGATACTTTTTGGCAATTTTGGAACAAAAATAGTTTCCATTATATGCAGTAGAAGACACCACATTTGCATGCAGAGATTTTTGACTTAACGAATTATCGTCAACATTTCGAATGTTAGCTGCGATGAAATTTGGCGAAGGTTTATTTTTTCCCATCATTCCGCACTGAAAAGAAGAAATCTGTCCATTGAAGAAGTCGACGTTAAAGAGGTGCCGCACGAATATAAGATTGTTCAAGACCAACTTTAATGTCATGGGCCCTGTTGCAAGAAGAACATCGTGCATTATGTTGAATATTTTGTTCCTTGCGATATGATAGTATCTTGATGTATTCAACGGACAACGTCGCGAAGGCCTATTTCAGTTTCAGCATTAGTTATAGCAACGGCTGTAGGACCAGCGTTCCTAACCCTAACCATATGTTCAGCAGAAGCTCTTTCTGTTCGTTCTTCAACGGGCTCTACATTTCCCTCTAGCAAATCTCCTCTCGTTATTAGACGTACTCTACAAAATCGAGTGGCTGCCGGTCCAAGTAGACCAAATACCTCATGCACAGCTAAACCATCCCCACAGAAAACTGCGATACTTGCACAAAGTATAACTTCTTGACCTTCAATTTCAATTGTGACTCCTTCCTCACTTTCTAGTCTCGCTAATTCCTCTATTAATCCCTTTAAAATATGACGAAACCCGTATCTTTTCACGTCAGCAGATTAGTAAAGGCATAACAAATGCATGCTTCCGAGATGAGAATTCAGATGTTCAGAAACCTTTTTTTTATAATATAGTGAAAGACTCCAAGTTTATGTGGGCTGGGCCTGTTTTTGAATCGATTGCACATTACCTTTGGAAAAAACTACTTCTTCGACAACGGAGTTGTCAAACCCTAGGGCTGAAACAAAATGTTTCAACCCTAGGGATGCAAACACCGTGTTTCAACCCGCTCTACAGGTACCGAAACTCAAATTTTCAATAGATCCAAAAATACGTTTCAATTTGTCCGCGATAAGTCTTATTATTTCTAAAATAATAATCAGGTGAGAAGTTGTTTTAAACTTTTTGTCCTGATTTATAGCTCGAATTCACTCATACTTAGTCGTTTTCCCATTACTGCTAAGGACGTAGCAGATGACAGCTTTCATTCCATCGTAGGATAAACTTTCGCCAAATAGCATGTAAACTTTAACACAGCGGAAAATTGTACATGCAACCAAATTTAACTTTAGTTTTTTCTGTGCTGTTGACGCTTAGGACAAGTAGAAATTCTTGCAATGTGAGTTATTTTTATTAAACAAATATCTCGACACTTTAATTTTTTATTTTATTTGGAGATTGGTTTGAATATTAAAACCCCTATGATGGGAGTAGACCTATATAATTATTAGTCTCGTCATGATTTCATTATTTCTATAAGTGTATCTTCTATAAGTGTATCTTTACCTCCTTGACTTTTAACAGAGGAAACTTGCACATCTCCGACTCCCCACATAGCGCGTTGTACACCTAGGCATATTCTTAAAAGAGTCTCAGGAGAATTTTTAAAGTTGTTTACTACCTGAGCCCGCTTTTTCATTGAACTGTGCTTACGCTCGAAATCCATGCACCATAATTTTACAAGAGGCCCCGACCATATAATACATTCTGGATAATGTACCATATGATGGAATTTATTAATGAGATTTTTATCAGGAAATAATTCCTCAAAAATCTCAAGGAACTCCATAATCGTTGCTATGAGGTAAGGCATGATACTTTTTGGCAATTTTGGAGCAAAAATAATTTCTATTATATGCAGTAGAAGACACCACATTTGCAGAGATTTTTGACTTAACGAATTATCGTCAATATTTCGAATGTTAGCTGCGATGAAATTTGGCGAAGGTTTATTTTTTCCCATCATTCTGCACTGAAAACAAGAAATCTGTCCATTGAAGAAGTCGACGTTAAAGAGGTGCCGCACGAATATAAATGTTCAAGACCAACTTTAATTCCATGGGCCCTGTTCCAAGAAGAAAATCGTGCATTATGTCGAATATTTTGTTTCTTGCGATATGATAGTATCTTGATGCATTTAACGGACAACGTCGCGAAGGCCTATTTCAGTTTCAGCATTAGTTATAGCATCGGCTGTAGGACCAGCGTTCCTAACCCTAACCATATGTGACGTGCGCCGAAGAAAGGGGGCTTACACTAAAAAAATCGAAATCGAGGTTTTTACACCTTTCGATAGTTTTTGAGTTGCTCTTTTTAATGAAACCATCAAAAAAAAATTTCGAGCGTTATTATAGCTAATAATTGAGTTGTTAGGTGTCCGAGAAATCAGGCTTTCGCCCGAGATCCCGTGAAACTCCTCCCACCACTCACCACTACATCTTCGCGTCTCTTCTATACCCGTCCGTGAGCCGCGTCTCCGACCTATCTCTTTCCTCTTGAGAATGTAGTGGTAAGTGGAGGGGGAAGTTTTCGTAAATCTTCCCTCTCTCCTAAAAGTCGCGTCTATCCGGTCGACTTCGACCGCTCGCACTGAACAATCTCACTTTTTAGAGTAAGCCGCCTTTCTTCGGCGCACGTCACATATGTTCAGCAGAAGCTCTTTCTGTTCGTTCTTCAACGGGCTCTACATTTCCCTCTAGCAAGTCTCCTCTCGTTATTAGGCGTAATCTACAAAATCGAGTGGCTGCCGGTCCAAGTAGACCAAATACCTCATTCACAGCTAAACCATCCCCACAGAGAACCGCGATACTTGCACAAAGTATAACTTCTTGACCTTCTATTTCAATTGTGACTCCTTAATCACTTTCTAGTCTCGCTAATTCCTCTATAAATCCCTCTAAAATATGACGGAACCCGTATCTTTTGACGTCAGCAGATTAGCAAAGGCATAACACATGCATGCTTCTGAGATGAGAACTTCTTCTTCTTCGACAACGGAGTTGTCAAACCCTAGGGTTGAAACAAAGTTTTTCAACCCTAGGGATGCAAACACCGTGTTTCAACCCGCTCTACAAGTACCGAAACTCGAATTTTCAATAGATTTTCTATGAAAAATAATATGCATTACTCGGGATGTAACACACGATAGCAACTTATGTGAATGCAGCCCTCGCTTCGTTCGGGCAGCAAACTTCACACTCGTTGCAATCGCTGTGTTTCATCCCTTGTAATGCAACATACCGATGGAGGAGCCGATGTTGATGATGCCGTCGTTTCCAGAGCCTTCGGATTTGTTGCCATTGCCACAGTTTTTGGAATTGTTGCGGTTTTCAGTGCCTTCGGAATTGTTCCCGTTTCCAGAGTCCTTGGAATTGTTGCCGTTTCCAGAGTCTTTGGAATTTGTCCCGTTTCCAGAGTCTTTGGAATTTGTACCGTTTCCAGAGTCTTTGGAATGTTTGCCGTTTCCAGAGTCTTTGGAATTGTTACCGTTTCCAAGGGTCCCGCCTCCTGTCACGGACGGAATGAGAGGCTCGGTGGTTTTCTGGGTTCGTAGTTCAGCTTCGCGGAGTCGTCGAATGACCCGGGCCTTCTAATAAGCCTACTCAGTCCTAGAAAGGACTGGAGGAGCTTTAAATTGGGTGCTCTGAAAGAGCCGTAGCAGGTGTGATGATAATTAGTTGACACGTTCCAGTTGAAATTTATCTCTCTTCAGTCGTCAGAAACTCCCTAGGCAGGGAGAGAGAGGGAGAGTGTATGTAGCCGCTGGTGGTCCAATGAGTAACGACGCTACTCGAAGCGTAGGAGAGCAGGGTGCGAGCGAGTCGATCTTTGCTGAGTGCCGTGTGTGGGCCGAGTGACGATTGTGGCTGGGACGCGCTCCTTTATGCACGAGAGTCGTCGGCGCGCGCCACAGCTCGTCTCGGCTCCCCCACTCTGCGCGAAGTTCTTGAGTTTGCCCCACTTCGTCGGTTCGTACCAATGGCATCATTGCGGGTTCTGACCCGCTGCCAGCTAGCTGCTCTATGCTTTTTCTCTGCGCTACATAATTTTTAACAAACTTAAAATCTAATATTTATTGCTTATTTTATATAAAAACATTGAAATCGTTTTCTTTATTCCTATACACGTCTTAATTAATCGAATTTGTATCGTCGTACAGAATTGGATTGGAATTTCAAAAAGATACTGTCCATATAGAATGAAGGAATGTAATAGTACTAATGTATCCATATAATACATTATTATATAATATTATTCTCGATATTCCATATAAATGTAAATATTATTATAAAATATAATAACAATGATACCATAACATTGCATATAATATACGTAAAATATATTGCCATAAATTATAATATATACATATATTCATATATCTATATATATATATTAAAAAAAAAAAAGTTAAACAACCACAGCAGGGTCCGACTAAGAGCAACTGCCATCCAAAAAAATGTCAATAGACCCCAGTAGCACTACGGTAAATCACACCTATGGCCACGTCTCACAACCCTGATATATATATACATATATATATATATATATATATATATATATATATATATATATATATATATATACATATGTATATAAATCATTCAATTTATTTAATAATTTATATATCCTAATAATTTGAGCTTCAAATTAAAAATTTACAAGCGCGTGCCGCGTCGCTTGTCACGTACACCGAACATGAGTCATGGGCCTACCGCTGTAGCCAGCCACGCGGGTCGCACGTGTTCCCTGGCGTCCAGGCGCGTTTTAACGTAAAGATCACGTAATCAAGCTCGTGAAGGCGAGAGCTGGGAAACTCGAGCTTAGTGAGCCGATGCTTGAATGAAAATTCCCAGCAGTGGCTCTCAAAACTCAGAGTTTCTCAACTCTCCCTTTTTTACATTTAAGGATGTATATCATGGTCTATTTGGTAAAGCGCTACTCATAGGTTATGGTGGCTATCCTCTAAAGCCACATTTAATGACACCTTTGAATTCACCAAACACTCCTGCAGAACAATTGTACAATGAGTCCCTCATAAAAACACGTAACTCGGTGCAGCGTGCATTTGGAGTTTGGAAAAGGAGATTTCCAATTATGGCATTAGGCATGCGATTTAAACTTGCCAATGTTTTGCCTGTAATTATTGCAACGGCTATACTACATAATATAGCCCACCACGGAGGAGAAGAGGAACCAATGGACGATCCAAATCTAATTTTACCAGCCACACTGCAGGATCTCAGTTTTAAGGGAAATATAAATGTTAATGACGGACTTCAAGACGAGAATACAATCCGAAATGAACTAATTTGGTATGAGAACAGTATAATAGTTCTAATAAAAAATAAAGGAACATTATTGCTACGACTAGACGTAAATTTCATAAGATTTTTTTAATTTCCATGAAATTTACTTCAGCGAGTGCGTAAAATTTATGGAAATAAAAAAAATTTCTCATGAAATTTACGTCTCTACTTTTATAAAAGGAAATACATATTGCCAATAAATCAGAGAATTTAGATACCTTATTGCTACGACTAGACGTCAATTTCATGAGAATTTTTTAAAATCTATGTTTTCAAGAAAATATATTTTTTTCATGTTCTCAAAATTTGAATTGCGATTACAAGTGCAGGGCCTTACCTCATTTGAAATGGATTCGGTCTAAAGAAAAATGGATACATTTATTTATGTACCTGCCATGTTTCCAACTGCATCACATTATCTTCTCCACTTCCTTCCAAAGTGTCGGCAGGCTTCTGACTCTGCATTAATTTTGCGCATGCAGCATCGTCGAGGGCTGCAATAAATAAATTAGTTTGTACATATAATCACAAAATTTCATTTAGACAATAAATATAAAATAATTTATATTCACAAACCTGGTACGTAGTCATTATCGAACGTGTTCGGTAAACCCGTCACCGATTCTTCTATGAGTGGCTTCACGTGTTCAAATAGTAGGGAATTTTTCCCACTCGCAGAAATAACCACTTGGCCACCTCCTATTTTAAAAAGAAAAACATAAACACATATACATATATTTTAATCTAATTGAAAAAAAATCTACAAAAAGTACATTAATTGCATTTTATCTGTCAGATGCACTTGCTTCTTCACTTCCGCAAAATGTTTTCTCGTACTGCGCTTCAAATTTTCCAATAAACTTTTTAAGCTTTTGGCATCACGATGCACTCTTCCTTCAGTGCAATTAAACTCAATAGCTATTTTTTGCCAGCAATTATTTTTTACTTTCGTATTTACTGAATCTGTTTCTTCATTTTCAATAATTCCTTCATATTTTGTTACTATTTTTAACAGCGATTATTTTTCCGCAGGAAGAAAATTCGGCGATCCCACTTTTTTTCTGCCATTTTAGCACAGATAAGACGAATATCACATGAATATATCACGAACAAAACATACACCAACATTCACTTTTTTTAGGTTGGTGTAGACACGAGCGTGGCGTGAACCTTACCTGGATTTGGCCCACACGGTTACATATTGCTTTGCTTTCCACTCGACCGACGGGTAGCCAATCACACGAATGACTTAAAGTAAAATAGGAGTTACTTCGAAACGACTATCTGGTTAGCGAACCGCACCCACGAAAAATGTGGTGGAACACACAACAGGATAATCCAAGCTCAACTATGGCGCTAACTTTAAACCGCCGTCAGTTAACCACTGATTTAACCGAGTTTGGTGGAACCAGCCCTAGGGCCGATTTCACCAACTCTGATTAAATAAATGGTTAGCTAATCATGATTATTCTTTCATCGAGGCTGTTACGTCCCAGGCGCTGCAATCGATTTTAGTCTGTTAGAACAATGCGCTGATACGTTGAGGTGTGAGTTCGTTTACCCGTCGTTGAATGGTTTAAACCATAAGCCGCGAAAAATAGGTCAGGTTTAAATAAATTATGACACTGAACACTGTATTTATCCTTGTAATAAAATCAATCGTTTTATTATGAAGTTCTGATAGACGTGTCGGATATTTAGAGGCTCATATTATAAATTATCGATGAACAAACACAAACGCACGCATCACAAACACGAAAGTGAGGTTACGTTACCTCCGAGATTCTAAAAAGTTTCTAAGTCCGAGACCTGTACAATAAATGAAGATACTAGACTCGCAGGTTCAAGCTTGAAAAGGCGCGCGCCGAGAAACAATATTCTGACTTTTTCGTGCTCTGCATCTATATTTAAAAGCTCGTTTAAGGTTGGATTTATCCCTACTTTTAGCGTTTACCCAATCGGAATGCTGACGTCACTCAATTTTAGTGCCGAATAACCAATCATAAATGAGGTCACTCTACTCCTCCTACTGGTATTAGGCAATTAGAGTGAGTGTCAGTTCAAGGATTTGGGTCCAAAGGTCGGCTTTTCGACAGGCGGCACGTCAATCACTGTGATTGACAGTTTCCTGTTTGAGAGTCCAAGGTTCGCTTTTTATGGCATCTGGCTGGCGCCGTGACCCATTAACGATACTAAAAAATAGCTCAAGGTCTCGAGTTTCTAATCTTAAATTCACTTTAGACAGTGAAACTGCGCAGTACTATAACGAGTACATAACTAAAATGAAACTCGATACTATAATTGAATCTAAGTTCTCTCACTTAAAATAAAGCTATCATTTTGGTTGATATTCATATATCAATATTAATCATCTTATTAATTGCTCATTTCTTGCGTATTCTGATTTATTTTAGGTTCTTGAACTTTTCCATTCGAGAAATTACTAATCTAGGGAGTATCTAATAAAGGATCTTATACTCTGATTAGCGAATCATATACCCTTCTCGTGGTAACTCTGATATTCCCTTGTAATGGCGATTCTGATTGGCCGCTACAAGAAGAACGCTTAAGTTTCTTGCGCGCGAATGGTACAAACTGACGACATTAACCAAGTCATGTGACACCCAGCAGAAGTCTTTTTTGTCAAGAATTGAAATAATTTTGCGTGCATCTAATATTGTATTAAAACAATGTTACAAATTTCCATCACTAGATCAGTTAAAAAAATAATAGTGTAAATTATAAAGGCATTATTAGTGATTATTTAAAGACGCTCAGAAATATTTGATGCATATATGAAAAACATACAAGAAGGAAGGTTCATGATGCGCACTGCGAGGTCACATTGGTTAAATATTTATTTCAGCACTGCAAAATAAATTTATGCGACTGAATTCTTATTTCGTTTACTTATATATTTTACAGACGCATTGTTTTTTAAAACGAATTATCTCTTCTAATGATGTGAAAGAAACTGTAGGTAAGAAAAGTGAGGTTATTGGAACATAATTTACACTTTACGGACGCCTCATCAAAGACATTTTGGCTTGATGGTTTCTTTCATCTACATATTTATAAAAACAAAAGCGTAAATATAATAAAAATTATTAATAAAAATGATCCACATTCAGTCTGAACATGCTCCAGATGCTCAAGTGCAAACTTCGCTTTTGAGGTTCTGTTCTGCCAATCAGCGTCAATCGCCGATTAAGTATTGATTAAATGAGGCTAATCAATGATTAACGATTTAATCAGAGTTGGCGAAATCGGACCTTAGTATTCTTCCTTACTCCACAATTGCGCGACGCCTGCGCAGTTGAAAAAGTCGCGGTCCGTTAGCACCACTGGTATGAAGCACTCTGACGACGTACTTTTCACTGCACTCACTCTCATTGCAACTGCCAAACAATACAAGGTGATGACCATAGTGGTGGCACTCCCATGTATAGTTTTGAAGGCATTACGTTTTAGTGTGCGGGGCAACCGCTAGGTGGCGCTGAGAGTCAGTAGAATGCAATGGGCATGTGCAACCATAATATTTTCAAATATTTCGAAATCTCGAAATTGGACATTAGTCGAAGTGTCAAATTGAATTTGTTGTGTTAACCTTGTTGTATAAAATTTTCTGCAAGTTTTGTTGTGTATATTGTTATATACGTACTGTGTGACGTGTGTACTATTTCGTGCTAATGTAAGGAAATGTGTTGATTGGTAAGTATTGAATTTAAAAAAAAGTATCATTTGGTTTATTTGAGGTTACTTTGTTGTTTTCATATTTCGAAGCAGTGACAAATAAATTAAAAAGGGATATAAATAAAAGTATTTTTGAGATATTAGGAGGTTTTTTTCTTCAAGCAAAGTTTATCGTTTATAAAAATTTCTTTGTTAGAGAAATAAAAAATATTATTCTAAGACATAATCTCACATGCAAAAGCCAATTAATCCTTTGCATTAGAACAAATCATACTTCTAGTATTTAAATATATATTTTACGTATGGAAAATCTTGTTATATTTATCAATTTTGATAATTTTGAAAGTTTATTTACACGAAATTAAGCGAAATTTAATATTTACGAGAATTTGGGGGAAGCAGAGTTTGGAATGAATTGCTGTCAGGGATTTGTAGGTTCATTGACTTAGAGTGTCCGGGGGAACCGCTAGATGGAGCTGATTTTGAAGCCAAATCTTCAAAACGATACATGGGTGTGCCACCACTATGGTGAAGGCCGCCAAACACATTGCGGTAACTGTAACGCATCCATTCATGGAGAAGAACCGAACAAAATCAAGCAGACGATAATTACGCGCATTTCTTTCTTATTTTTAAAACATCGGAAACAAGCATGTTGATTATCATTTTTCAAAAGCAACTTTAGAGGTTATGTTTGGGGTACCCTGCCGATGGAACAGCACTGAAACGGCACTCAAAAAGCACTGCCCAGTGCCGTTTCAGTGCTGCTCATTTAAAGCTACTCAGATTACAGTTTTAAATGCCTGCAGAAGTTCCCTTTATACCTGCGAATAGGCTACCCAGTAGACCAGCTGAAAGGGATTAAAAATGAAAAATTAAAATTTGTGAAATTTTGAAATTACCTCTGCGAAAGTTAGAAATTCAGAAATTACGGGTTTCGATAATTTCAGATATCTAACTTTTTTTTTGAAAAGTTTAAAATTCGAATGAACATAATGTATCTCGTAAATGGAATGAGATACGCCAAAACAGACAACATTTTCGAATTCAACTTCAGAATACTATATTAGTATATAATTTATATGTATAAAATATATATAATGAGAAAATTCATAAATTAAAAAAAAAATGTTAATAATTTGAAGACAATTTTAAAAAGGGATTCGGGTTGTTAGCGGCCAACTGCTGTAAACCACTCTGCCTGCCCGGTACGTGACGAATACAATAGAACCATTATATGACCGTCGCATCACCCTCAGTGCGGTGTAGGTGCTGAAATCAGCACAAACAGTCACTGAAACGGCACTGGCGGCCCAGTGCCGTTCGCCAGTTCTTTTTCAGTGCTGTTTCATCAGCAGGGTAATGCCGGCTGCGCTTGCACAAAGACAATATTATGTTCACAAATGTCAAAAACACTCGCCCCCTGTGCACAAAAATATGAAATTGTTCAAAAAGCCATACAAATCACGGAAAATCCAAAACTCGTGCATACAGAACTTTGAGAGAAATCATACAACATTTTGTCACAGTAGTTTTTTGTATAGTTTTGTACAAGGAATGTGTATGTACAAGGAGTATGATGAGTTCAGGATCACCCTATGTGTATGGCACCCTCTCGGGCTTTGTTTTAATAAATTGATGAAAAAAGATAGATAAATTCACGACAATAAATATGTCTCTTCGTCACATGCCTCCGCGTAGGAGATCTGGTGATCACCGAGACTTATCCTCCAGCCGAAGACTGGAGAGACAACTTGATGATCCCAGGCGAGCTCCAACTGGCAAAATACCTCTTGCTGCGAGCACCACTCATTCAGTAGGGGGCGAAGTCTCTTAAAACCTGACATATGTTTTTTTCTGGTACAATTAATAAGTCATTTTGACCTTCATCCTTATTCTTTTGAATAATTTTCACTTCTTTCAAAGCTCCGGTTTCTCTTTCAAGTTCGAACGCCTCTCGTAGGGAAATATAAGTATAAAAATATTATTAATTAATTAGTGATACATTATTTATTATACACCATTATATATAATTTATTTTTCAGATATTAAACTCACTCTTATGTTTGCTCGTTTATTCTTAATTACTGTTGCGAGTTTCCTTTTCGGACCAATCTTCAAACCCATTTCTTTAAGGTCTTCATCATTTAGATTAAAAAATAGTGTACTATCAATCCCTTCTTCTGAAAAATGTATTTTTTCTTCGTTCATTCAATTCAGGTAAATTAATAAAATTAAATAATTATATTTATTCCCCAAAAGCATACAAATGAACATAAATTTCACAATTCTTAGTAAATTACGAAAATATTTAATCCACAACAAAAATGTAGACTTTTCTTTTGGAGCCAGAGTATATTGCAAACGAGACACAGGTAATCAATTTAGGAAGCCTTATTATAGATATATCAAGCAAATAAAATTGCTTTAGGGAAAATCCCTTTTTTCCCCAAGATAAGAATAAACTCACGTTGAAAGTTTTAAATTTGTGCTTACTACTTAGACATAGCATAATATGACGCAGGCCAATGAATATTTTATTGATGATAGATAATGTCCACGCAGAGAATGGGCTATAATGAGCAAGCTGTGCAGTAGAGACAAATTTAACGGGGCCGTTTTCGTCTCCACATTGAATATAGAAAGCATTGAGGTCATCATCCAAGTGTAATGTTGTACAAATGATTGTTCGAAGATATACTTCAGATTGTTGTACGATAATTATCTGTGAAATCTTACCAAACAGTGTCAGATTTAAATCATCTTCTGGTTTCGCATCAAGGCAAAAAAACAACCCATTTGCATATTTTGCACCATTCACTCTTACAGATCTGGTCTTGAATACAATATTATTATTCAAATATCCTAAACCTTGTAATTAGGTTTCACGGGTTTCACTTATCCTGAAGCGAACAGGAGTATTTTCACCTCCTTGACTCAGGAGAATTCTTAAAGTTGTTTACTACGTGAGCCCGCTTTTTCATTGAACCGTGCTTACGCTCGAAATCCATGCACTATAATTTTACAAGAGGCCCCGACCATACAATACATTCTGGATAATGTACCATATGATGGAATTCATTGATGAGATTTTTGTCAGGAAATAATTCCTCAAAAATCTCAAGGAACTTCATAATCGATGCTCTGAGGTAAGGCATGATACTTTTTGGCAATTTTGGAACAAAAATAGTTTCCATTATATGCAGTAGAAGACACCACATTTGCATGCAGAGATTTTTGACTTAACGAATTATCGTCAACATTTCGAATGTTAGCTGCGATGAAATTTGGCGAAGGTTTATTTTTTCCCATCATTCCGCACTGAAAAGAAGAAATCTGTCCATTGAAGAAGTCGACGTTAAAGAGGTGCCGCACGAATATAAGATTGTTCAAGACCAACTTTAATGTCATGGGCCCTGTT
>CAKNYM010041907.1:0-21328 GCA_932195095.1 Andricus curvator | reverse complement strand
AAAATTTATTTATTCAATTTTTGGTAGAAAAATTCTCTTTTTTAGTTCGAAATTCGTCTTTTGATAGAAATTCATCTTCTTGGTCCAAAATTCAATTATTCTAGTTAAAGATTCATCATTCCAGTAAAAAATTTATCTGTCTGGTTTAAAATTCAACTATTTCAGTTAAATATTTACAATTTTATTTGAAAATTCGTCATTTCGTTTATGTGGTTAAACATTAATTTTTTTAAATTGAAATTTAATTATTTAAGGTTTGGTTGACAATTTATATTTTTTAGTAAATAGTATATTACGACCCAAGGCCAGAAAGTTGGATTTCCGGGCGTGGGTGATATGAAGGCCGAGGCGAAGCCGAGGCTTCATATCACGCACGCCAGGGCATCCAATATTTCTGGCCGTGTGTTGTATACTATTTTTCTTCATCCCCAGCCGAAAGTACGTTTAATAATTAATGTTAATTAATAAAATGCGTTGTCGGCTGCTAGCTCGGATGCTTTTTCTTTTGTGGCCTGCTTCAGTACGCGCGCCACCTCGCGTAGCGCCGCTGCTGCTCTCGGGTCAGCTGAGCGGATGCATGGGATTCGGTCGCCCGCCCGACTTTTGCAAAGGCGAGGCGGAGCCGAGGTTTTGCTGGTCGGGGCGGGTAACAAAAACACATATTTTTTATTGTTTAGTAATACTTGTTCCTCGTCCGCAAAACCTTCAGATGAGGAGTCGACCATTTCAAATAATAATTAACATTTCAAAAAAAAAAAAAATTCAATAATAATAATAATAAACAATAACGTTCAACGATCAGTTTTGAGGTTGAACACACCGACGCTTTTTTCCATTTACCTGTCAAGATAAATATTTTTCAGAGGCTAAGTACATAATAACACAATACTGAGCGTTGCTACGTCAGGTTGCTACGTTAGCGAGCCACAAAAATCTCGCAGCCAATCAGAGATCGGGTTAACTCTAGCAGGCCGCAAAAACCACTGTTCCCGGACAGAAATGCGGCCGGAAAGACGTACTTTCGGCTAGGGGACGAAGAAAAATTAATTTTTTTGCTTGAAAATTCAACTGTTTCAGTTGAATATTCATTGTTTTAGTTTAAAACTCTTATGTTTGGTTAAAATTAATTTTTGTGTTACTAAAAATGTTACTAATCCATTTTCGGTTGAAAATTATTATTTTTTTGGTTCAAAATTCAACTATTTGGTTGAAAATTTGTCTTCTTTAATCAACAATTCAACTATTTTGTTAAAAATTCATGTATTTTGTTGAAAAATTGTATTTTTTGTACAAAATAATTGTTTTTATTTGAAAATTAATCTTCTGGTTTAAAAATTCATCTTTTTGGTTGAAAATTCAAGTGTTCCAGTTAAATATTCATAATTTTAGTTGAAACTTTTTTTTTAAATTTAACTATTCAGTTGAAGATTCATAATTTTATTTGAAAATTCATCACTTTGGTTGAAAATTCAACTTTTTTGTTGAAAATCCGTTTTTTTTTTGTTGAAAATTAATTTTTTCAACTAAAAGTTTAACTATTTCATTTTTTTGTTGTAAAAAATTGATATTTTTACTGGAAAAATTAAGTATTTTTTAAAAATTCATTTATTTTGCAATGTTCTGCTTGTTGTGTTAAAGGGTGTTCAGAATGAACGTCATGAATTAAAATAAATGTTTGCGTTTTGCGGCAAATATGAATATGTTACTTTTAGTTGACTGGGAAAATTGAAAAACTTGACCGGGAATTTGAAATCGTCCGCCGAATCACCACCCTTGAAAATGTCTGTGCTTGGGGAAGGAAAACCAGTTGTTGCGATGATTCCTGCATGTATTTAATACAATTTTGAACTATTTCACCTGTAAATACTACAATTTTTAATGTTTAAATTTAAAAATAGTTTAATCTGTAACAGTTTTTAAATAGTTAAATCTCCAAGTCCATTTCTGTCAATTATTATTAATTTATTTAACTTTTTAATTACATAAAGCCTTCTGAACAATCTAATACTATAAAATACAAAAATTGAAACCTTTAAAATTCAAAGATTTCAAGATTAGGCATTGCAAACCAAATTATTTGAAATATTCAAAATTGAGTATTTTAAATATTTAAAACTAGAAATTTTCGAGAATTTCAAATCGAACTTATTTATAAATTCAAAATTGTTATGCTGCAAGATATTAAAAAAGATTGGATAAGTTTTTCTACTAAAAATTAAAAGAATTTAATGAGTTACCTACACTTTATTTAGTCCGAGTTTCAAAATATTGGCGCCATCCTACGTTCTAATGATTCCAATCGTTTTCAATTGGGTATCCATTATTCTGAATCAGAGGTTAAGTTGTCACTACAGCATTTTGATATTGCGATAATTATTTATAAGCGGTTTTTTACGCTTTCAAACAAAAAAATGTCAACAATATGAATTTAAAAAGAAGTAAATAAACGTTTTATAATAATATACTCGCTAAATCAAACTACTACTGCCTACTTGATAAAGACACTATATCACTGTCACATCGTTAGATGGCATGATTTTTACGTACCTTTAACCTACATAATTTCGACTCTTCATTCGGTATACCGCCTGAACAAACATTGTATTTTTTGTACTTGAAAATTTTGTTGAATTGTTAAAATTTTAATTTCCAACCTATAAACACGTGCGCGTCATGTGTGTTACAAACGAAAACTACAGAGGGCGCACTGTAGGCAAGAGCATTTACTCAATTCAACCCGATTGGAAACAATTGACACAATTAGCAACAATTTAAACCGATTCAACTTTTGATCACTCTTAATCGTTATGAATCGTGTCCAATCGATTATTTCTAGAAGGGTTAATGACTTTCGCCGTGCAAACTAGTGACCACACCGGGAAAAACCTCTTCGGACTTTTCCGTTTTACATCGTGCATCATCGAAACTTGTAACGCCTTCGGGCACTGGGTTTTTACCCCCCACCTTGAAAATTTGTGAATCTTCTCCGTTTTTCGAAATCTGCAACTGACCGACGTCAGTCGAGTTTTAACACCGCAACAGAATACTTAAGGCGCTTCCTCAGGCTTGATTTTTAGCCCATGTATTACAAACGACATGTTTCCTCCCACAAGGATGAATTGTTCGATGTAATATTTCAACCACATAATCTCAATGGCATAATACACAAAAAGAAAGTCTCCGTTTTTTGAAAAATGGTCTTGTTTTTTTTTTTTTTTTTTTTTTTAATTAATCGAAAATGTGCTTCATTTATGCGGCTGGAAAGGAGCAATCCGCCGCCGGGAAAGTACCTACGGTGAACCGAAAACAGGCGCTGCGAATTCAAAAAGAGAACAGCGGGATATTATAGCGTGAAGTTTTTCGACGATACTTGAACCCAGGGCACCCAGGAGGTCGTTAGTAACTCATCCGACCTTCCTATTGTTAGAGCGTTACACGATTCGAGCCGGTTGAACGAAATTGATAATTATGAAATTACAATAAAATTGAATTTGAATATGCTGCATTAGGTTCATTACATAATGACCAGACGATTAAAAAAAGATAGAAAAAAATCGGTCAACCCGTTCAAATTCTGTTGGGAGTTTTGGTAATTTTGCATTTTATTTAAGATTACCTTGAATATTGAGAATATTGACCGATTTTCCTAATCCTTTTTTTTCATTTTCATCAATATTTCATCGATCCACGTTTTGCGCAATAGGGTTGTTTCCAAAGTCAGATATCACTTTTTCAATGAATGGATCTTATAGTTTATAAAATTCTAATTTTAAAAACGCCCATAAAATATTTTTTACGTATTGCTTACTATTTTTAATTTCATTTTGAAATATGAATTTTCTATCACGATGTCGATTGGAGGGCCCCTCTGACGTCAAAGGGGTCGGATTTTACACCAATCACAGCTTATGCATCAGTGATTCTCAAGTATATTTTTCTGTGCCGATGTTTTGTTTTGTTATTTGCATGTCGAAAATAGAAGTCGCAAAATATTGTTTAAAAACTGTCAAAGGAGGGTTTCGTAAAAGCCAATAGCGGAAATCTACCGGAAATAGATATATTTCTGGTTTCGGAGTATTTTAAGAGTAATTGTGACTTCGTAAGTGCAGAAATATGAGGAGTGAAAGTGAAACGGTTAGGTGACCTAACCTCTTTATCATAAGGCTCGTTAGTTTCCATTCTAGTTTCCATGAAAGCCACATCGTCACATTGATAATTATGAGAACCTCTGAATCACGTGACACCAACTTGAATAAGTGTTTTCCCGCCTTTAATTTTTAATCATTTTTTTCTGTTGAACGACTCAACAGAATAAAAATTAGAACGCACCTTTAGTTTAGATTAAAATTATGTATGCAAAAATTATTTTATCTAAAATTTCGAAACAACCGTATTTTAGAGATTGTAACAGTATTCATTGTCGGCGGGTGATTTACTTTGGTCTTTATCGGAAGACAAAAGCAGATTCGAGGAGATCAGATAATTGCACATCGGAGTAATTAATTAATTACTCAATTGATGATTTATCAATTCATTATTGCTTCCTCATAGATTGGGGTTTGTGTTGACCTAAATTTTCGAATATACTTTTTTGACATATTTTGATATAATTCGACCTCAGGAGCTCGAAAATAAAGTTTTAAAAAAATGTCCGTGTGTGTGTGTAACTTTTTTCTCTTCACCATATCTCGAAAAGGAAAGGAGCTATAATCATGAAATTTTGATGAAGTGTAGCTCGGATTGATAATTAGGTCTGATAGGTACTTTGTACTTTCATAAGAAGATATCTTGCATTACTTTGTTAAAAAATCATTTCTTTTAAACTCCTTTTTTTTTGGTTAAAAATTAATTTTGTACACTGAAAATGTAATTTCAATTTTTTTGTTGAATATTCATATTTTTCATATTTAAGATAATAATAAAATAGATCAAAGTTGAAGTATTTTTTTTCATTTTAAATTAAAATTGAAAATTATTTTACCTTTTTCGATGAAAGTTTCTTAAAAATTCGTCTTTTTTCATAGAAAATTAATCTTCTTGCTTGAAATAATCTTTTTTGGTTAAAAATTTAACTATTTGGTTAAAATGCTTAAACTATTTTTTATTTAAGATTAACATCTTTTTTGTCTGAAATATGAACTATTACATGTGTCGTTGAGAAGACATCAGCTCTTTGGGTTCAAAATGAAACTATAGTTTCAACTTTTATAATTTGTTATACTTTTTATACTTTTCTTTATACTTTATACTTCGACTGTCCCGAAGAAAATTGTCGTAAGACAGATTTCCGAAAACAGAGTGTATTAACTATCTGGTTCTTCTGTAGAGTGTTGTAACATTTTCGAACCGCCGTATACTGTCTTATCGACAATGTTCACGCCTAGAGTGTCGGGAGTTGTAACTTGGTTTTACTCGCGTAAAGTTACACTGAAAATAGTCCGTACGTTAGCTAATCTGACTGATCTTGTCATTTTTTCTAAAATTGCTGCTAGTTGTATTAGATATCCATCTAAAACATCAGAAAAAAATGGAAAAACTTATTTTGTCGATTTTAGGTTTACTTTTCGAAAAAAAAGGAATAGTAAAAGTCATGAATTCTGAATTTACAGTTTAATGAAATGTTAATATTTTTTATATTATATTATTTTGTACATACAAGGATGAAATATTTTTGACCTACATTTCTCGGTCTTTTTTTCTAGGTTTGTGTAATGTGAACTTCACAGCGAGTAACATAAATAAATCAAAAGACAAAAAGGATCAGTTTTCAGTTGAGTATAAATATAATAAGAATTGTTTTTTAAGGCAGATTATATCAAGACATATATTTTTGTATTAAGATCACACAATCGATATGATTTTCCATCATTCCGATCAGAAAACATTAAATTAATAATTTCTCAACCATTTTTTTCTCTTAAATTTAAATAAAAAAATCAATGATTGTATTCTTTTATAAAAGGTTAACCACAGGCTAATGGCCCAAAAGAATATAATTATTACATGTATATAATTCAGATTTATCGAACAATTACTTTAGTATTGAAAAAATGAAGATAATCTAGAAAGAGTAATTACATTTTTTGTAATTTACAGCATTTCGGAAAATACTTCAAAATGTTTTTGAGCAAATTTTTATTTTACAGAATTTCAAGATCGAAATGCCTTCTTTTTATAATTCACCTATGTTGAAAACCATAGGTAATGATTTTTGCAAAGCTTTTATTAACACTGAAAATACTTCCACAGAAATTGCTTTCTTATTTAAATTTATTTTAAAATAAGTGAATGATTAAACAAAGAATAACATTATTCATAATAAAAGTTATTTTAAAAATCTTTCTGTGAAAGCGTTTTATTTTAAATGTTTTGAAGTCTATGAGGAAAAATGCAATTTTTAATTGGACGCTCTAAATCTTGTCTGTGGAGAACCTTATTGATTTTACATACAAAAAATAAACAATCAAAAATAACAATTTTTATTACCGAAGTATGAATCCAATTATTATTTACACAATTATGAGTTTAAGTAAGTTAAAGGGGCTTCCGTATAAAGAAAGTATGAAAGGTACACAATTAAATAAATTTCATTTTATTCCAAACTTCAAACAAAGACAAGAATACGCATTGCAAATGAAGCTAAGTTAGCTTATGTAACACCACTTTTATAAAGTAAATCGTGGTAGACTTTTAACATTTTCGGCCTTCTTAAGAGTAAAATTATGCTTCATAAATAAAACCACATCGCAGTAAGACATTCTTGCACCTTAAACTTTGTACACTTCGCTTAGATGGCTATAATATCACAATTTGAGAGACCGTACATTCTATGATAAAATAATTGCTAGTGGTATTCTAATAATTTGACCTAAGCAGAATAAAGTTGTTTTTGACACCCGAAAGTAAAACAAAAATTTCAAATCGGTTGATTCCTTCTGTTCGGTTTTTGAATTCGAAAATTCAGAAAAATTTCCGTATGGACAAAACTATTATGGCGGAATTCTTTTTGGTACAGTTTTTATGGTAAAAAGCTACAAAAAATAGAAACAAAACAAATTCTGTGCACGTTACAATTTTATCAAATTGTGCAGATTTTTTTTCTTAAAATGTGGATAACTGCACTTTAAAAAAAGTTACATAAAATAATGTCAAACTTGAAATTTCAACAGTTTGAATCGACGAAAGATGACATTATTTTTTTATTAGGAAAACCTTGATCGTGCGTTCTAGAAAGTTTCAAAATCTTGTATTTTTTTCTAAATGGCTTTCCCGCTTTAAATCCAAAGACAATTTTTTTCCTATAGCAGCAAAATAATGACGTGTTTCACCGATTCAAATTGCAGATATTTCAAGTTCGACATATTGTGCAACGTTTTTGAAAATAATGTGAAATTAACTAAATTTAAAAAAACTATGCTTATTCGCCGCAGAAACTTTCAATTCCCAAGAAATTCGCCATAATATTTTAGCCCGAAGTTAAATTAAAAATTTCAAAACCAAACAGAAGACATTATTAGATTAAAAATTGTCTCTGTACTTTTTTCGGAAGACAGCCCATAACTTTCTTTTGCTTGGCTCAGATGATTCGAACAATTTCATTCTGCTTTACTGCATACTTATGAGGAACAACAAAGTTTTAGTTTTTTTTTGCATGAAAAACGATAAGGGTATTTTGACAACCACAAAACGTGAACGTAAGCTATAGCATAAAGGTAACAAAATTGTACTTAACAAATACTGCACACTTTTTAGGAACAAGCAATCGAATGATTTTAACTCGAAATAAAAATTAAAGTAACGTGAAACGTTAAACTACTAAATATAAGAAACAGATTTATTAGTTGGAACTAATCTTCACCAATTTCGCCATTTTCGGCCTCGCTATCATCATTTTCGTTAGGGACCAACGAGTAGTAAAAGCTGTGGTATTTCGTTGGAATAGTTTCACCTCGGCACAACGACAGCAAATCTTTAACCTTCGCTGCAGGCACTGGGATCTTTGATTTATATGCTGTTTGCAACTTGAAGGTTTGTAAATTCACGGAAGGTCCAGGCGTGCTAACAAACATTGACCTTTGATTCTCCTCAAAGTGATATCGAAAGTTGACTACGAAAGGTTTTCGAGAATCAACAACGAGCTCTCGAACCTTTGACCATGCAACTTTTCCCCTTGGTTATCCTTAGCCCAGTTTTGCCCATTTATGATAGCTTTGACGTCAAAAACCTGATCTTGGCTTAATTCGCAAACAACATACGGATGCTTGCCGCTTCTTGCTGTTTTAATTACAGAACACCACTCTTCCTGCGAGTAAATATCTTGTCGTCGACTGTTTCTTTCTATTGCAGCGTGGACAGAATCACCTTCATTCTGCGTATGTCCCTTTTCTAGGAACCGGTGTATGATTTTTACTCCAAACTTTACCGCGGCCAAGAGGTAAGTTGAGAATACGAACCTGTTTCGGTTTTGCGCTCCGCAGTTATCTGAATAGAACCTAAATTCAGTAACTCCTTGTTTACTCATATGCTCTATAAATAAGAGCAAACAACTGGCTACCTCAGTTGAACCCTTTTTGGCTATCGTTTCGTTCCAGACATAGCAGAAACCATTAAATCGCGCACAATCAAAAACTGTAAAATTATATACGGACAGTGCTCTTTTATAGAAGAAAGCAGAACTCTGTCCTTGCGGAACGTTTAGAATTTTCTGTAAATCGAAACATGCCATACAGATCTTTTCATCTGCCCTAGCATCAAGCTTGTCGTTTTCTTTGTAATTTCGAGCCAGAGTTTTATTGTTAATATGATCTTCAAAAGTGTTACGCAATCTTTCTTTTTCTTCTTCAGAAGCGTTATTCCACGTAACGCAGATATCGCATTGATCTTTTTTGTTTCTATGGAAACCAATATTAAATTCCGTGTTAAAAATATCACGGTATTGGCGTTCAGTTGCAGGTGTGATTTGGTTTTCTTCCTCCGTCTTTTCCTTAGAGGTCCACCATTCGATGTACATCGAATACATTTTTGCAACGGACAACCCATCCCGTAAGTATTCTCGCTGACTATTTTGTCTATTATAGTGAGACGGTACGCGACTGAACATACCAATGTGATCTCGTACGGTAGAATTCATTTTTTCAGTTCTTATTAACGCGACTTGAGATCGCTTCCAGTGTTTCCCTCTTTTATCCGGCGATACAAGACCTTCAGCGTTTACCTTCTTAAGAGCAGTTCGGATCCAACCGTCATTGATGTTTAAAGTGTCGAGAAACATACGCTTGCAAACGACTATGTTCTCTCCGCCTACCTTCAGAAAGTATTTTCGAGTTTTCTGCCTTCTACTGTTCCAGTGGGTTGTGTGAGATTTAACATCACTGACAATAGTGTGTCGAATTATAAAGTTCCATTTACGCATCTGGTCTCCTAAGTTCCAAAAATAAGAAAAAACTTCCTGCCTCTGTTCTAAGGTGATATGGTTGTGACACTTCAATGTACATGAAGATGAGCAACCCTGGCCCAGCTTTCTTTCCCCAACAGTCTTCTGAGATCGATTAACGTAAGATAGGCCTTTACTCTTCGCTGCTTTGGCTACGTTGTCCAACCATTTTTCAGGATGTTTAAGTCGTTTTCGCACGGGCGCATCTTTGGATGTTGTTCGTTGCACTTTTCTTTTTTTTGGACAAGCACTGCTATGTTGGTTTTGTTCTTGACTGGCAGCTATGCATCTGCAAAAAAAATAGGACCATGAAGTATGTAGCAGAATTTTAAGAATGATTGAAATTACTTTTAATTGAGCACATTTTATATGAGTGAATATTCAGAATATTGTTACACACCGATCGTCTATGTCTACTGTACCCGTAGTTCCTTCTTCAATAACTTTTGGAGAAAGAGGAACTGTGTCTAATGTATCAGTAGACAATTCTTCTACTGGCGTCACAATTCTCTCATTCAGCAAAATCTCGACTTGTCTGATTTCAGACCAATTAGCCTCGATATTTAAACCTGGGAATGCTGACTGTATCGACAAAGGTGCGACCAGCTCTTCCTCCTCAGAATCAACAGTGCTTCTAGTATTCACGCTTGAACCTGTAAAAAATAAATTATGTTTAATATTGATTTAAGATAAGTAATGGTACGCAGTTACACACTATAAGGCTCAAAATAATATTAAGTTTCGAATTAGAAAGCATCTAATTTTCAAGGTTTTTAGAAAAAATTTAACTTTAAAGGTTCATATAATATTTAAAAAATTTTAATTTTTGACTGCGCGATTGTAAAATAGTTTAATTTTTGAGGTCTTGAAACTAAAGTTTAATTGCTTCAAGAGCAAGTAGATCAAAAAAAATTCGGCTTTTTAAAAATTAAAGGTTCTTTTTTTATTACTGAAGGAAAAGGTGTTTTTTTTTTCTTTAAATGCCTTCACGTTAAAACATCAAAGTCTATTATTTATTTGTAAAAATAAGCATGCAGTAGCAGAAAAATGTTCTTATGAAAAAAGTTCGATAACCGGAAAATGATCAGAAATTTGTTTTTGCTTTTAGAGGCCACCCTGACATATTTTAGATTTATATTAGGAATTTAAATGTTAATATTGTACAAAAATTGTTAATTGATAGCCTCAATGATTCACAAATTTTATATTGAAATCTTCCCGAATCGAAAATAGTTTCAAATTTAAATATTAAAAATTTTAGTACAATTTCATTATTAAATCTTTAAAAATTACCAAATTTAATATTGAAAGTCTTGATAGTTTCATATACAATAATTTTATATGTAAATATTCTAAATTGTGTGGTATTATGTTAATCGTAGAAAATTATCTGGTTTTTGAAATTCTTTGAAATCGAAGAATATCAAATTGAAAGACTTGATAGCTGCACTATGTCCAGTTCAAAACAATGCAAAATTAAGAAAATAATTGGCCAAATTCAAGTTTCAAAAATGAGAAGATTTTCGAATTGGGCATTGAAAAGTGAATTATTTCTAATTTAAAAATGTCCCAAAATATTTCACATTTTGAACTGAACTAGAAAAATGAAAAGAATTTCGATTTGAAAGGCTTAGGTTTGTACAATTTCTAAAATTGGAACCATAGCGATCTTGATTTGTATTCCTTTATTTAATTTTCAATATTATAGCTCAAAATTGTCGAATTTTTATTTGAACACATACAAAAATGACTGATTTAAAATTCAAAAATATTTAATTGGAAGATTTCAAGAATGAATAATAATTCTAAATGATGTGTTAAGAATTAAACGATTTGAAATTAAAAAGCTAAAAATTGTAATGCTTAAATCTAAAATAGATCAAAATAAAACCGTTTGAAATTGATACCTCATTATTTGAATAATTTCTTTCATTTTGAATGGATACAATTTCAGAGTTCTGAATTTTCATGTGGGCGCTGAATTTTCAATTTTTCTCTTCCATAAGTTTTGATTTTTCGCACTTGAAATTACTTCATTTTGAGCTTTTTTTAAGAATATTTATTTTTTGATCTTTGAACCAATTTTTTTGTATCAATTTTGATGTTGAATTTTAATTTTTCATGTGATAAACAAAATTATTTTCCCAGAAATTGAGAAGCATTGACTTTGAAACATTCAATTTAGTTTTAAATTTCAAATTGTCTTTTAATCGCTTCGAATTAAAATTTATTTAAATTAAAAAGTTTTCAATTTTTAATTATTCAATTTTGAATATTTTTGATTAGACATGATACCATTTTAATTCCTTTAAATTTTAAATTATCCAATTTACGCTTGCCTTACAAACTTTGTCGGCTTATGTCTGCGAATGAATTTAATCAATTTCAACGGTTTTTTATGATCTAAAACTGTTAGATTTGAAAAGTTTTAAATTCAAAATAAAAATGATTATTTTGTTTTTAATTTCAGGCGCTTTCAATTCGAAAATATTAATTATTGTTTCGAAAATTTGAAAAACTCGTATTATTCCAAAGTTTGTTTAATAATGGATTCTTAAACTGCTTCTGTTTTTAATGGGAGGAAATAGAGTTCCAGGATCGTGAACGCGTACTACTAGTTATCTTATAAAGTTGTAAAGTTCAAACAACGTATTTATTCAAATACCTTCATTGTCGAAGATGAGTTTTTTTCTTCTAGGCGTTTTTTCGATGAATGGTGTTTCACTGAAATCCCACACTGGATCTGGAAAAGTGGTTCACTTTCATGTACACTGCTATTCATCTTTCATAGTCAAATAATGATCAACGTATAAATAATTATTTTCTTAATTGTTATAGGGAAAAAATATATTAAAATTTTCAGATCGATCGATCTAGAAACAAAATCAGCTAATGAATGTGCAACTTCAAATATCACAAGACAGTGCCGTGAACAATAATGTTAAATACAAATTACAGAATTTTTAAACGTTACAAACAAATTTTTCAAAGATTGCGAGTATTTAAAATTAAACTTCAAATTAAAGCATTTGAAAAATTGCGGTAATTATATAGCATTATTAATTTATAAATGAAAGTTATCAAAGTTAAAAAATGTTTGCATTCAGACCTGCCAAAATTACAAATTTAAATACCGGATATTCTAAACTGAACATTTGTTTACTTAAAGCCTTTCGAATTACAACAATTTATATTTACAGAGTTTCAGTTTTTTTCTTTTAAATTTAAACTTTTTTCAAATTGTGATCATCCGAATTTGTTAGATTAAAAATTGCATGACTATTAAGGCTTTAAATTAGAAATGATGAAATTTGAATGATGGTTTAAAATTTTTCATTTTTTAATATTTGGATGTCAAATTATTATTTTTTAACGTTATTACATAATAAAAAGTCGGTCTATTCAAGGCTTTCAGTTAAAAAATTAACACCTAAAAACATGTACAATTCTTTGATTTTTGATGTTTTCAATATGAAATTGTTCAAATTTGTAATCCATGAAAGTATAAAGTTTTAATGTGAAATTATTAAAACTTCATTGAAATAAATAAAAATTCAACTGTTACGGATTTCTAGTGCAAATCTTACAGTATTCTATGATTTAAATAAAAAATTCAATATTATCAAATGTTTGAATTTATAAGTATTTAATTTCAAGCAGCTTATTAGCCAATCCTTGAAAATCTATAAAAACATGGAGTAATTTAATGCTCCAAATTGAAAATTTTTCTTCTTCAAAACAGCCTTAAATTATTTTACCAAGAAAGTATATAGTTTCAATTCAGAATATTAATACATTAGTTTAAAGATTTTTTAAACAGACTGGTTTAAATTCGCAGAAATTTTAATGATATTAAATTTAATTTATTACGCACTTAAACGCGAGGATTCTTTTTGACTTTAATATATGCTTCTTGGTTGTCAAAAATTGTAGAATAATGGGAATTCAAAGTTGGTGATTTGGTAAGACAATTTCGTGTCATAAATTTATATTTTGGAACTCCTCTGAAAAACTATTGTCGTTTAAAACTGATTTAACAGTAAGTGCAAAATTAAAATTAATGAATCATAAATAAATCAACTGAATTAATAAAAAAATAGTATTGACAAATAAGTATTGTAAAAAACATTTTATTTCTTATTTTAGTTCTTATGAATCTTAATTTCAATATCATACTATAAAATACTGAAACCTAACACATTTTGCCATTAAAAATTAATTTTGACCATATTTTCTTATTACCTATTTAAGTTGCAAGAAATGAATTGATGTAGCAGATATATTTGGCTAAAAATAATATTTTATGTCAGAATGTGCTCATTAAAGATATTACTTATATGAACTAAAATACTTCGTAATTAAAACCCCACTATTATTATTTGCTAAGATATTTGAAATTTTCTTCATAAATTGAACAAAGATGGACAGTTTAAACGTCGGTAGAGCCGAAATATTTAAATTTTTTATAATTCTTCACGCATAGAGAAAAATCATTATACGCTCTATTATAGACGGTTTACCGTCAAACAGAAAACTATTAGGTGTATCGAAATAAGTGCAAAACTGTCAAAAAAATTAAACGGTGAAGCTGTGGAGAATAAACTTTACGGATTGTGAAATAATATAAAAGTGTGAAATACTTACTGTTGGCATTCTCCATTTCCAGCACATGTAATTGTAATAATACAACTTTGTAAATCACACGCGCTAATATTATGATGTAGGCAAAACTCTAACGATTTTATTATCGACCAGAGGAACGACAACATACAAAAAGACGACATCAGCTGCCTCTTATTACGAATTTCGAACCACGTTTGCCGGCGCGATCATGCTCACGCTTTGAGGTTAGGTTAAGAATTTTGTAAGGTGGTAACGAAATTTCCGGCTATAGTTTCAAACTACTTCCCAACTACTCTGGAATTATAAAATATTTTTTTCACAACAACTCGAAAACTGACACTTCCTGACAAGTTTAGATCGGAAATGTATCGGAACTTCACACTGGTGAGTTCGCACTATTTTCTGCAGCGTAGGGCTCTTATTCAGCGGCATAATAATATGAACCAAGATTCGACACTCTAGGCGTGAACATTGTCGATAAAACAGTATACGATAGGTTAGAAAAGTTACAACACTCTACAGAAGAAGAAGAATGTTGATATACTCTGTTTTCTGAAATCTTTCTTACGGCAATTTTCTTCGGGACAGTCGACTTTTAACTTACTTAATAAGTTAAAAGTTGAAAATGCATATTTTTTTGTAGAAAATTCCTCTTTTCAGTTGAAAATTCCTCTTTGTAGGTTCAAATGCAACTATTAATTTGAAAATGTAAATATTGTGTTGAAATATCAACTTTTCAGGTTAAAACTTCCACTACCTTCTACAAATTTCGTCTTCTTTGGCTTGAAAATTCATCTATTTTGGCATAAAATTCAACTATTTCGACGAAAATTAACTCAATTTCATAATAACTTCTTGATTCATCGTCATCAGGTAATTAATTAATCTGATGTTTGAAAGTTTATTTTATAAATAAATGATGTAAAAAATGCATAGTTTAGGCGGTTTTTGGAAGGAAGTAATCGTTTTTTCTTAGTATCTTTAAATTATAGGAGTGGTAATATTTAGTGATTAATATTGGTCATTCGATATTATTTGTTTATTTTATAAACGAATTTTATAAACAAATGCATTGTTTGGTCATTTATAGACAGAAAGTAATAGTTTTTTTTCTAATCGTCTTGAAATTACACAAGTGGTGATGTTTAGTGACGAAGAATTGTCAATCGATATTATTTGTTTTTATTATAAACAAATGCATAGTTTGACCATTTATAGATAGAAAGTGATCGTTTTTCTTTCTACTCTTCTTCAAATTACAAAGAATTGTCAATCGATATTATTGTTTTTTTTGTTCTAAACCAATTTTATGAACAAATAATATCGATGGACAAGTCTTCGTCGCTAAACATCACCACTTATGTAATTTGAAGACGATTCGAAAAAAAACGATTACTTTCTGCCTATAAATGACGGAACTGTGCATTTGTTTATAAAATTAACAAAATATACCATTCAACAAATTTTCATGATGAAACATGATCCTGTTGATAAAATCAAGCAATTTCAACTCACAAATATACTTTGCAAGCAAAATTTCCAATATGTTCACATTTTGTTAATATAATTTGTTTATAACAATTATATTCGATGTCCTGTAAATTATTTATATTTTTTGGATACTTCGACATTCAATTTCGTCGCGGTTGTGAAGCAATTCCGCCGGTGGCGTCGCGCGGCAGCGTACCCGTCTATAAATTACTTAATTGAATAGTCAATTAATTAATTAATTATTAGCGTTTATTCACGCAATAATTAAATTATTAATAATCGATCCATTACTTAATTAAGTAATTGTTCGGCAAATCAATTGATTAAACACTGATTAATACTCAATTGTATAATAATGAATTGATTAATCATCAATTGAGTAACTGATTAATTACTCCGATGTGCAATTATCTGATCTCCTCGAATCTGCTTTTGTCTTTCGATAAAGACCAAAGCAAATCACCCGCCGAAAATGAATACTGTTCCAATCTCTAAAATTGCGCAAAACATGGATTTATGAAAATTTTATTAGCTGATAAAATTTGGAAATGATATAATTGAAAAAAAATGGAAAAAAAGGATTAGGAAAATCGGTCAATATTCTCAATATTGAAGGTAATCTCAAATAAAATGTAAAATTACCAAAACTCCCAACAGAATTTGAACGGGTTAACCGATTTTTTTTCTATCTCTTTTTAATCGTCTCGTCATTATGTAATGAACCTAATGCAGCATATTAAAATTCAATTTCATTATATTTTGATAATTATCAATTTCGTCCAACCGGCTCGAATCGTGTAACGCTCTAACAATAGGAAGGTCGGATGAGTTACCAGCGACCCCCTGGATTCAAGTATCGTCGAAAAACGTCACGTTATAATACACTGAGCGAAGAATTCCCGTGTAGTTCGGGTTTACACCCCAATAGTTCGGGTGGTTTCTCTTTTTTTTTTGTTTCACACGAAGGTTTGGTGCGCTTGCACTACTGAGACGTGCGATCACCCGAACCATTCGGGTGCTCAACCGAAAGAGCAGCAGCCGAAGTGGTGGGGGGCCCGCCCCAATACTTGGGGAGCTTGCACGAATGATTCAGGAGATGCGAGTCGTCAACCGCGTTGGATGTTGCGCGTTCGACGTTTGCGCATGTTCGCTAATGGCCGCAGCTGATGAATATCAGGTTCTTCCCGAATTTCACTCTTTCTAGGTTATGTCGAATTTATTGTTCATCACTCATATTTATACCAACGGAGCATTCTAAGATTAGGTAAATCACATAATCGAAAACTCGATAATGTACATGTAGTGCTTTAGGACAGGGTTGAACTGTAATCATCAACGTGTAAGATTTTTAATTGATTCCAGTTGTCTAAAGACCTTAATCATTCGTGCCACTACCCGAATCATTCGTGCAAGCTCCTCAAATATTGGGGTGGGCCCCCCACCACTTCGGTTGCTGCTGTTTGGGTTGAGCACCCGAATGGTTCGGGTGATCGCACGTCTCAGTAGTGCAAGCGCACCAAACCTTCGTGTGAAACAAAAAAAAAAGAGAAACCACCCGAACTATTGGGGTGTAAACCCGAACTACACGGGAATTCTTCGCTCAGTGTATCCAGCTGTTCTCTTTTTAAATTCGGAGCGCCTGTTTTCGGTTTACCGTGGATACTTTAACGGCGGCGGATTGCTCCTTTCCAGGCGCATAAATAAAGCACATTTTCGATTAATTAAACAAAAAAAAAAAAACAAGACCATTTTTCAAAAAACGGAGACTTTCTTTTTGTGTATTATGCCATTGGCCAACGGCGATACCACGCTGAAAACACCAGTTCTCGTAAGCTCACTGAAGTTAAGCATTGTTGGGCGCGGTTAGTACTTGGATGGGGGACCGTTCAGGAACTCTGCGTGCTGTTGGCCCGTCGTGGGTGTGGTGGGCACACATTGGTAGTAAATATCCACCTAGAAACACTACCCGAATCGGGGTGTGAGGCAATGAACTTTCGAGTTCGAACTGCTAATCAATGTATGTATGTATGTATGTACTATGCCATTGAGTTTATGTGGTTGAAATATTACATCGAACAATTCATCCTTGTAGGAGGAAACATGTCATTTGTAATACATGGGCTAAAAATCAAGCCTGAGGAAGCGCCTTAACTAACTACTTGCAGCGTACCTTGTAGTTCTCTCGGCTCAATATCATTATTGTATCTCTTTGTGTTTTTATATCAATTGCGTGAAAGTTTAAATTAAATAATCATGACTTATTAAATTGATTTATTTTTTAAACTACCCTTCTCATCACGTAAAATCTCTTGAATCCTAATACAAAAAAATAACTGTGGTACGGCTCTTCGGATAACGAGAATTCCGGCAAGCAGCACGACCACAAATACAACTCAACATTTTTGGTCCTTCGAAAACCGGATCGTGAATTTTCAATGAATAATTAATTCACATCCAGCAACCAGTGACTATCGAAATAAATGAAATCTCTTGAAGTAAAAATACAAAGTGAATTCTAAAAACTATCCAGAACGTGCAATCGTCGCTTAAGTGAACATGGACATTTAAGTGACTTAAATAAACTAAAAACACAGTGAAACGAAACGTGAAAGCATCGCTTAAAGTGAACGTGGACACTTTAGTGAATCAAATGAACTAAAAACACAGTGAAACAAAACGTGAAAGCAAGGCTTAAAGTGAACGTGGACACTTTAGTGAATAAAACAAGCTATAAAACACAGTGAAATTAAGCAACGTTGAATCTTGGTTTTAGTGAACAAAAACACTTGACAAATCTTTCACTTAATAAATTAAGTGGAACAATACTCTATTAAACACAGTGAAACTAAAGAACGTGAAATCATGGATCAAGTGAACGAAATCACTTAACAAATCTGCTGCGGAATCATCAGATAGCTGTAAACAACGTGGAAGCTTCAAAATGGTACGTCTCGCATGCCTGATTTAAGAGTTATATTATTTATCGAAACGTGATCGATCCTTTTCCCTTCTGTTCCATTTTTTATCAATTTGAGCTCAGTTGCATATTAAAATGGCAGGCGAAGACAAACGAGTAAAACAGCTACCAGGTTTCAGTGATACTTTCAAATCATCTGTCCATAACGAAAGCAGATATACTAATTCTCAAAAGTTAGTATATCTTCGATGGTGTTTAACTGGAAAAGCCGCGGATTAAATTGAATCATTAGAAACTACTGATGCTAATTATCAAGTCGCGTGGGATATATTAGAGAAATATTATAACGACCCGGCGGCCGTTATCAATAATCATGTTGAAGCATTTTTTGATTTATCACATTGTCAAAACACTTCCGCAAACACTTTATGTGATCTCTTGAATTACGTAACAAAACATTATCGAGCATTGGAAGCTTTGAAGAAACCATTTTTGGAAGCATTTCCCATTTTTGCAATAACTTCAAAACTTGATCCGCAAACCCTGCTTAAATGGAAAGAGTACATTCAATGCAATAATTCTCCAACAATGGAATTATTACTTGAATTTTTACACTGCCGCGAAAAATTGCTAGAAACTAATAAATCTTCCTCGCGAAACGAAAAAAGTGAGAAAAACGTATCACATCGCAATGACAGACAATATCGAGATAATACTAAACAGTTATATCCAGCACAGGCTAATCGGACAATGTCGTATGCAACGCAATATCAAGCGATTTGCAATATCTGTAAAGGTTCACATTTTACGCAAAATTGTAAAAAACTCTTAACCGCTAACCTACAAGAACGTATAGAAATCGTCAAAAATCTAAAGCTTTGTTTTAATTGCTTCTGAACAAACCATGTCGTAGAAAACTGTAAAGCGACGGCATGTAAAACGTGTAATAAAAAACATCACTCTCTTTTAAATCGAGAAAGTAATGCTTCACAACCAACTTTAAACGCAAATTTGGCATGTTTACATAATTCCGTATCTTCTCAAGTATATCAACAGCGATTATCCACGTCTTAGATCACAAGGGTTACCCCACGAAGTAGTATAAGGAGATCCAACTCTAATATAAGGATATCCCCCATTTTTCCGTGCCCACTTCCTATAGCATACCCACAGCATAGCAGATTAGGCATTGCAGCGCCTCTCATGAGAGAATTTTAAACTGTTGAAAACCAGCGGCAAAACCTATGTTATAACGGTTTTCCGCAAGAGGCGCTAAAATACGTTATCTGAAGTGCTATAGGATGTGGGCAGGGAATAATGGGGGTACAATTTTCCGAAATGGCCCATAGAGTTGGATCTCCTTATACTACTTCGTGGGTTACCCTCACGTATGCAGAGCCCTTCTCGATAATGGTTCGCAAGTTCATTTCTTAACCGAAGGAATCGTTACAAAATTAGGTCTTAGTTTAAACGAAATCGAAATCTCACTCGGTGGCGTAAATCAAATGAATTCAAACATTAGCAAAATAACACGTACCACGATCCAATCCCGTCTAAATACCTTTTCCAAAGATCTAACTTTCCTTATTACACCAGAAACCAATTCCGTTGCGCCTAGCGAGCCTATAAATCAAGCTGAACTCAAAATTCCATCCAATCTCCATCTTGCAGATCCAGAGTTTTATAAACCTAGAGAAATGGACGCTTCAATCGGTGCGGAAATTTTTCTGCAATTACTTTGCAATGGTCAAATAACTTTAGCTAACAAAGACGCGATATTTCAAAAAACAACATTGGGATGAATATTCGGCGGAAAAACATCTGAATCTATATTTCCAAACGCAGCTAGGTGCAATTTATCCTTAAATCTTTTGAATCGAAATATAGAAAAATTTTGGGAATTAGAACACTGTCCTCAAGCGAGACGATTATCAAAAGAAGAAATCGCATGCGAAGAGCATTATGAAAAACACTTTTCGCGATCAAATTTCCGGGAAATATTGCGTCAAACTTTCATTCAAGAAAAATGAACCTGTTCTCGGTGAATCCTACTCAACTGCTTTAAAACGCTTATACGCTATTGAAAGGTCCTTTGACAAAAAACCGCAGCTTAAAGAACCTTATATCGAAAATCTAAATTCATATATAGAAAGCAATCATATATCTGAAATAAACTCTCATTCGATTCATAACGGTTATTTTTTACCACATCACTCGATAATAAAACTTCTTATTCGATTTAGATCACATGCTTACGCCTTAACCGCCGATATCGGAAAAATGTTTCGTCAAATCGAAGTACATCCAGATGATCGAAAATATCTCAAAATCTTGTGGCGTGAAAATACCGACCAACGTGTAAAAATCTTCACACTAAATACAGTCACTTTTGGGACTGCACCTGCGTCATTTTTAGCTACAAGAACTCTTGTACAGCTGGCAAACGATGAAGCCAATTCTTATCCACATGCATATATAGCTTTAAAGGAAGATTTTTACATGGATGATCTCGTATCGGGCGCGGAAACTCGCGAGCAAGCAAGGCAATTAATCAGCGATTTAATTGAAATTACTCAGAAAGCAGGCATGAATCTTAGGCAATGGGCCTCCAATGATCCGTCTCTTATCGAATCTTTATCAAAAACATGTAAAGATTCATTTCTATGTTTGAATTTAGGAGAAAAAACTAAAACTCTGGGTATTTATTGGGACCCAAAGCCAGATTTACTGCTTTATACAGTAAATCAGCCAAATATAGACAATTCCGTAACTAAAAGATCGATACTCTCACAAATTGCAGAACTCTTTGACCCTCTCGGATTATTAGGTCCTGTTATCGTAAAAGCGAAAATAATTATGCAATC
>CAKNYM010041906.1:0-25549 GCA_932195095.1 Andricus curvator | reverse complement strand
TATAATTTGTAAACTTTTTCACATTTTGGAAGAGATAAGAATTAAGAAATATTACATTATAGATAAAAAGTTATTTTGAAGAATTGAAAAAAAAAGTAATAAGAAGCTTTTTAATACTTTTGAAAGATTTGAGATTAGATTTTTTGCAAGATTTTTAGGAAAATTTCTAATAGCTCAGGTTTCATTAAAAAAAAAATTAATTTTCAGTTTTGAGGTTTCTTAAAATGTGCCGAAAAAGAATCTGGTAGATATTAAGACAATTTTTTTTATCTTGCAGAATTAAAAAAAAAATGTAGGAAAACTGAATTCTGATTTGTTGTAAGAGAATCCGAGAGAGAATAAAAAAAAATCTTAATATTGTTGGGAAAATTTTGAATTATTTTTTATTTTGAAACATTAATTTTGAGGAAATTGGAAAAGATTTCCAAATATTTAAAATGACTTCTTTATAATTTGAAACAGATTGTAGACGATTTTAAAGCAATCTTATTCAAATCTTTACATTTTTCAAGATTACAACATTTTAGAAATAATCCGAGTAAGTTTAAGAGACATTTAGAAAAGTTTGAAGATTAAAAAATAATTATAAACCTAAGAAGATTTTTAAAAAAATTTAATAATATGTAGATTTTTGAAAACTTCATTAAAAAACTTGGAAGCTTTTTAAGAATTGGTATTTACTCATCATATTTTTGGAAAAAGACAAACAATTTATCAAATTTTAAAGCTTATAACTTTTTTAATTTTTTAGTATAAAAAGTCGAATTTTTTGAAAATTTTCAAAGTTATGTCAGGAATACGATTGCGAACCGAACTCCATAATAAAAAAGTAGAACATTACAAAAAAATTTGGTAAAAGGACGCTCATCACAAAAACACTGTTGTTATTGCTATTATATGCTAGAATAATATCACTGCTGCAATTTTTTAATGTTTGTGGTACTATTGTTTGATTTCATTAAAAAATTGTTCAACTTCCAGCTGGAAGTGTGATTTTTGCTTACCTAAACTTTAACTTTGATTTTATCGAAATGAGGTTTTATGAATTTCCAACTGAGCGGTGTCCGTTAAGCGATAAACTCCATATTTTTTTGTTGTAAAAATAATATTTTAGGACGTCCATTGGGCGTCTATAAGACATCCATTAGACATCCATTTGGTACGTCCACAATTATATCCTAAAAGACATCTATATGACAAAAAATTGCCTGACATTAGACGACCTATAGATGTCTTAATGTTGTCTTACTGCCAAATTGACTTGCATGTTGGTGGCGGAAGTGACAACGTGTTTAGTGACAGGTGGAGAGAGAATTTTACGGAATTTGTGTGGAAGGTGTGAGTGGAGTGTGAGGGTGGAAGCCGAGGAGGTGAGTAGGGTTGTGTGGGGTGAATTGGGGAGATAAAAAGTGAGTTTCAGCGTGGGTGGGAGGTGGTATCTAGCTGGATAGGGAAAGTGAGGTTAGGTTGGCAAGTAATCGGGGGAGTTCGTGGTCAGGAGTCCTGCGCTTTCGAGGGTTCAAGGGTGGTTCTCGAAAAGTTAGGGGATGCTAAGGGAGAGAAAGGGGTGTCTGCAGGGACTGAGGAATTGAAAAAAAAGGGGGAAAAAAAGGAAAATTTGGCGGCGAAAGACGTCAACATTTTGCAGAGACATCTGTCGGTTGCGGCAGGTACTGCATGGATAGATCCCATTTACCGGCGGTAGAGCGGGAGGTGGGCAGCGAGAGTACTGGCAGTGCTGGTAGTGAAACCGACGGGGAGGGAATTTTCCACAAGCCACGAAGGCCAACAACGCGTCGCCCGGTGTCGAGCGGTGCGTCGGGGAGAGGGAGAAATCGGGACGGTGGCAACGAAGGAAGCGAGAAGGTAAGGGAGAGAGCGTCAAGCGCAAGTGACGGGGAGGATCTCTTGAAAAGGAAGAGAGACAGCCAAGAGAGTCCGGAGAAAAGCGAGGTCGAGAGCCCGTTTAAAAAAAGCGGGATAACACCGAGGTCACCCCCCAAAAAAATGGAGGGGATGTTGGAAAAGGAGGCTCTCGGGATGTTGTTAGGCGAGATCAGGGGGCTGCGGGAGGACGTAAGGGGGACCAAGGAGCAGATGAAAGGTATGAGTGAAGACCTGCGAATCTGAGATGAGAAATGGGAAAAGGAGGTGAAAGAGCTGAGACAGAGAGTAGATGGGTTAGAGAGGGAAAGAAAAGAAAAAGAAGGTAAAATAAAACAGATGGAAGAGGAGATTAGGGCGTGGAAAGAAAGGACGGAAAAAAGGCTTGAGAAGGTGGAGGGCAGGACGGAAATGGAAATAGGAGTCGGGGGTAGCGGGGGCGAGATTAAAGGTATTTGGGAGAGGGTAGGGAATATGATAGAAGAGAAAGTGGGAGAGCGTAGGAATGAAAAGGAGGAGAGGGCGGATAGAGAAAGGATAAGGGCCATGGAGTTGAGAATGGAGAGAAAGGAGAAGGCAGACAGGAGAAATAATATTGTGATAAGAGGGTTGAAGATGAAGAGCGGGGAAGAAAGGGAGGGCGTGGAAGCGCTGCTACAGAGCATAGGGTGGAATAAAGGCAGGGTAGGGAAAGTTAAGTTGGAGAGGAGAAAGGAGAAAGAAGGGGCGGTTGTGGAGTTGGAGAGCTGGGAAGAAAGATTGGGGGTAATGAGAAATAAAAATAGGATAAAGGATAAGGAAGTTTTCATCGATCACGATTTGACGAGAAAGGAAATGGATGTACAGAGAATGCTGTACGACAGGGCTAGGAGGGAGAGGAGTGAAGGGAGATCGGCGAAGGTAGGATATCGGAAAATAAAAATAGACGAGAAAATGTGGGTGTGGGACGAGGAGAAAGAGGTGTTGAAGGAAGTGCAGGGGCATTTGTTTCGTAGGAAGTAGGGGGGCGGGGGTAATGCAGGGTAGAGGAGTTTTGAAGGTGCTTTACTGGAACGTAGCAGGGGTAAAGAAGAAGGATGAGGAGTTCTGGAGGTATATCCAGGAATTTGATGTGGTAGGACTGGTAGAGACGTGGGTGGAAAGAAAGGAATGGGATAGAATAGAGCCAAAGCTGCCAAGGGGGTATAGGTGGAGACTCCAGGAGGCGGTCAGAGTGAAAAAGAAAGGAAGGGCTAGTGGGGGAATTATAACGGGGATTAGAGATGGATTAGAGGAAGAAGCTCACGGAGAGGTAGAGGGGGAGGGAGTGCAAATGAGGAAAGTAAAGATAGGAGGGGTAATGTGTAAGTTTGTGACAGTGTACAATAAGGATGGGATGGAAAGAATTAAAGAAAGGGTGGAAGACCTGTTAGGTGAAAGAGAAGAGGGTATGGTGGTACTGGGTGGGGACTTTAACGCGAGGATGGGGAGGGAAGGGGGCCTTGACAGGGAAGGGGAGAGCTTCGAAAGGAACTCAAAGGATAGGTTAATAAATAAGGAGGGGGAGATTCTAAGGGACTGGATGGAGGATAGAGGCTGGGCGGTGGCAAATGGTATGGCAACTGGGGACGAAGAGGGAGAATACACATACGTAGGTAAGGTGGGGGTATCGGTAATAGATTATGTAGTTATGAATATGCAAGGGTGGGAGGAGATGGAGAGATTCGCAGTAGAAGGGAGGGTAGAATCAGACCATCAGCCATTAGGGTTGTGGATAAGGGGTGAGAACGGCGGAAGGCAAGGTGGGGAAGAAGTGTCGACGGGGGAGAGGGTTAGCTGGACGAGGGAGGCGATAGAGAAATATAAGGAGCAGTTAGGGAAGGTACGCTTCGAAGGGGAGACGGTGGAAGAGATATGGGAGGATTTAAAAGAGAAAGTGAAAGGGTGCGTGCAAAAGAAGGTATTCAAAAAGAAGAAGAAAGGAATGGTGAAGCCGTGGTGGGATAGGGAATGTAAAAAGATGAAAAGAAAGGTGAAGAGGAAGTATAAGAAGTGGAAAGAGGGTACTGCGAAAAGGGAGGAGTACGTAGAAATGAGGAAGGGGTTTAGATTGATGTGTAAGAAGAAAGAACAGGAAAAGGAGAAAGAGATGGAGGAGGAGTTGGGAAATGTTAAGACAGAAGGGGACGTCTGGAAGATAATAAATAGGTTTAGGAAGCGTATAGTAGGGATAAGCGACAAGATAGGGAGTGAGGAGTGGAGGGAGTTTTTTAAAGAATCATTTCAGGACTCAGATTCAAGGAAGAGAGATGATGGGAGTAGAAGAACGGGGGAGGCAGAGATGGAGGAGTTGAATGACGAGGAGATAGAGAAACAGATAAGGAAGTTAAAAAGGTCAAAATCAGCAGGGCTGGATGGGCTAGAGAACGAAGCATGGCTGTTTAGTACACAGGAGGTTAGGGAGAGGCTGAAGGAGGTAGTGAAGAAAGTATGGAGGGGGGAGGGATTCCCACGAGGATGGAGAGAAGGATTAATAGTGCCTCTGTATAAGAAAGGAGAGAGGGATAGGCAGGAAAATTATAGGGGGATTACGCTAATGAATACGGCGTATAAAGTATACGCGATGGTAGTAGCGGAGAGGCTGCGGAAGGATGTCGAGGGGAAAGGAATATTGCCAGAGACGCAGGCGGGCTTTAGGGCAGGTAGGAGTACTATCGACAATATCTACGTTCTGCAGCACGTGGTGGATAGAGAATTAGCGAAGAGGGGATCGAGAGTGTACGCGTTTTTTGTGGATCTAAAAGGCGCGTTTCCGTCGGTGGATAGGGGGAGGTTGTGGGAGGCGATGCAGGAGAGGGGAGTGGAGAGAGGCCTGATCGAGAGGGTAAGGGAGATATATGAAGAAACCAAAGATAAGGTAAGAGGAGGACAGGGGATTTTGGAGGGATTCTGGATGGATAGGGGGTTAAGACAAGGGTGTCCGCTTAGCCCGACGCTTTTTGCGATTTTAATTGCGGATATGGAAAGTAAGCTGGAGGCCGGAGTGGTAGGAGGAGTCAGGATAGGAGGGGTTAGAATTTGGTCGCTAGCGTATGCAGATGACATAGTGTTGTTGGCAAAAAGCGAGGAGGCCTTAAAGGAAATGATGAAGAGGTTGAGAAGATACCTGAATAAGAACAGGTTAGAGCTGAATGCGGAAAAGTCCAAGGTTATGGTTTTCAGAAAAGGTGGTGGAAGGGATAAGGAAGGGGAGTGGAAGTGGAAGGGAAAGGCGGTGCTGGCGGTGAAAGAGTTTGTGTACCTGGGCTTCTTGTTTCGGAGGAATGGCGGAGTGGATGGTCACATAAAAGAGAGAGTGAGGAGGGCAAATGTGATGATGAGGCAGATGTGGGGGTTGGGAAAGAAGTTACTCGCAGATGATTTTGGAAGGAGAATGAAATTGTTTGACTCACTAGTGATGAGTGTGCTATTGTATGGAGTAGAGGTGTGGGGGTGGAAGGAAAGCGAAGAGGTAAATAGGATACAGGAGAGGTATGTAAAGTGGACACTGGGGTTGGCAAGGAACACGCCTAATTATATTGTCAGGAGGGAGACGGGGAGAACGAGTGTAGGGATTCTAGCGGGGAGTCGAGCGTGTAAATATGAGGAGAAATTTTTGGAAGAGGGGGGAAGTAAGCTGGTTAGGGAGTGTTGGTGGGAGAAGGAGAACAGGAGAGGGGGAGGGAAGATGGAGGTTGAAAGAGAAAGGTATTTTAGAACGAATGGACTGCATATGGATGAATTGAGACGGATGCATGAGGAAGGAAGGAAGGTATATGAGTTGGTTAAGAAAAACAGCATGGAGAGAGAGAAGACAGCAGGGGAAGAGAGAATAAGAGAGACAAGGTTTAATGGGAACTATGTGTGGATTATGCCAACGGCGAGATCGCAATATTTGTGTGAGAAAGGAGAGAAAGGAAGTCAGGAGCTTATAGCGAGGATGAGATGTGGGTGCATGGAGGGGTTTCAATAGGTTCTGGCTCGCTAGGGAAAAGAGGATGTGTGAACTATGTGGGAAGGGGGAGGCAAGAGTGGAGCACTGGTTGGAGGAGTGCGTGGAGTTGGAAAGGAGTGGGATAAGCATGGAGGTATTGATGCATGAAAGGGGGGACAAAAGGGCAGTAGCATGGGTGAAGGGAGTATTGGGTAAGATGGAGAAGAAGAGAAGGAAGGAGGAAGAGGAATGGAGAAGGAAAGATTGTAAATAGAGGAGGAAGTAAATATAAGTAATTGTAAATATTGTAAATAGTAGATAAGTATTAGGTATTAGTCGCGGAGGCAGAGTTTGGTAATGCGAGGCAAGCAAGAAAGTAGGGACATGCGAGCGAGGCGAGGCGAAGCGAGGAAGGCAATGCGATAAGAGCGAGCGGCGTTAGATATAAGGTGTGGAAGGATGTTAGTTTTAAGGGTTAGTTGTAAGAAAATTCTGTAAAAAATGGAAGTGTAAGCAAGTCAATTTTTTAAGGCCAGCAGGCTAAAAAATAAACGTTTATCTATCTATCTATCTTACTGCCAAATTGACGACATCCACATTGACGTCCATGGACTTTTGTGGACGTCTTAGCAACATCTTTTGGACGGCGCGGTGCCCGCTGGGTAGATACTTGGGACCAGGTCAGATCGTTTGTGGTTGATCCACCACTCATTATGGAAGAACCACCACCTTCAGCCCTTGCATGCTCAGGGAATCCAAACAGGATCAAATTATTTTTGCTTAGGTTTCTCTCTTCGATTTCGTAAATACAACTACGAGTGAGGGGCTTGTTGATACCCATAGGAAGGGAAAGGCTTTCCGTTTGTATATTGGCGATAGTACCCAGCTAACACAGTCACCAGCCTGAGTAGTCACATGTTTGTAACAAGATTCAGAAAACCAGTCACTAGTGACTTCCCTGACGGTCACCCAGTGACAATATGTTTCCCACTCAAAGCAGTAACATGTTACAAGCGAAGCAGGTAACATTATCTCGTCAGCGTAATCACATGCTTGTAACAAAGTGATGTTTGGGAAAACAACGTGCAATGACAGATTAACCTCAAAATATCCAGCGTTTCGAAATATAAATTATTAATACACTTGCAAAGATGTTAGAATGGGACATGATTAAGTGATTAATAATTTCCGGGAAAGTGATATAATATTATAGACTTCCAACTTGATGAAATAACATATGAACACATATATTATAAACGAAATAGCGAGATTTTTGAGCTGAATCTTTACGAAAGCGTAGTAGCATAAGTCACTTCTAACCTCTAATATTAGAGGTTACAACCAAAATGTAAATAAATGTAAATAAATATGAAATATTGAATTTGAAACAATTAAATAAAGTATTTATCTTCTAATAAATTTTTTATATGCAAAGTGTTATTATTATTATGTTGAAATTGCAAAGCTGCCTTCAAAAGTTTAAGTTTTATATAATAATAGATATATACATAGCCATATACAATATACGTATTTTATCCATAACAATATCCAGCAATTAGAAGCTTTTTAAAAATAAATGTGAAAGATTACAAGAAAAAAGTTTTTCAAGAAAGATTCACAAAATTGTCAAAAAAGAATCCGGAAGATTTCAAGCAAAGTTTTTTAATTTTGTAGAATTTTTGTAATATTTTAAGAAATATTCGAATCCGTTAAAAAAAATATTTAAATGTTTTTAAAAAATTCAAAAAATAATTTAAAATTTGAAAAGATTTTAAAAATTTTTAAACAAAATGTAGATTTTTTAGGATTTTGAAAGGAAATATAGAAGTTTTTTAAGAATTTGGAAAGGTTTTAAGATGATACAAATTTTTCTTGATATTCCTCAAAAAATTATTTTTTATTTGGAAAACATAATTTTAAGGAAATAATTAAAAATATTTTAAAACAAAAACAAATTTTTATGTATAAATAGAAATTTAACAGTAATTCAATCAATAATTGATAATTATTTGAAACTACTTAAAATATTAATCTAATTTTTAATTTAAACTCGTATTTAAAAAGTGTTCGGTTTGAAAAAAATTCGCAAATTTATTGATTCATTCTTTAATTGACAGCATTAAAAATGATAACGTAGATTCGTATTTTTTAAACTGAATCTTTAAACTGTACAATTTACAAAAGTTTTAAAAAAAAATTATTTTGCAGTATAAATGCATTTATAATAGAATTGTGTTAATCAAAGCGTGTTAATAGCGTTCATTTATAAATAAAAAAAAATTATTTTAATTTTAAAAGTTTATAATTAAAGAGTTTTTAAATTGCATTGACCGTGCAAAAGAGACTTAGGAAATAAGTGTTATCAGTTTGTTTTTAAGTTATATCAATATAATTTTCCTAAGAACTCTTTTAAAATTTTAAAATATTTCTAATTTCTACGAAACTTCTAAAATTCCTGATTATATTTTAAACATGCTTAAATTTTTTCTTAAATTTGGAAAAATCTTTCAGAAATAAAAAAAATGCCTTCCTTAAAATCTCACAGATTTTTTCAACATTTTTAGAAACCTTTTGTAATCTGTTGAAATTTTCATTAAAAACTAATTTTTTTAATTAATCTTATCAAATTAGAAAATATTTTGAAATCTTTTCAAAACTAGTACACCTTCTAAATATCTTTTAAAATGATTCAATTTTTTTTTAATTCTGCAAAATTGAAGAAATCGCCTTAAAATATGCCAGATACTTTTCTGATAATTTTGGAAAACTTTCAAAATGTTTTTAAATATTTTTAAATATTCTCTGAGAATTGATTTTCAAAAATAAAAAGCATTTGAAATTCTGCTAGAAATATTAAGAAATTTTTTTATTATCTTAAAAGATTTCAAAATTCTCAAGATTTAAATTATTTTTCAATCTTTTCAAAACTTCTGAATATCTGTTTAAACAATTCGTTTTTCCTAAAATTTTTCTAAATTCTACAAAATGAAAAAAAAATTTCCTAATATATTCCAGATTCTTTTTCGACATTTTGCTACCGGCGAGGTAGCAAAGAGGTAGGTCATTTTAATATTGCTCTTCCAGAGTTCTAACGAATGCAAGCAATATAAATTCATTTACGGATGAACAGTAAGTAGATACACGTTATGAGTAGTCGATAAACAAGTTGGACAGCTAAAGTCACGTTTGACTTATATGATCTAAATCAATGCAATTTTTACCATTTTAGCTGTAATTCTTGACGGAATTTCTATTCTAGAATTTCTTATCTTTTTGTCTTTGCAGTTTCTTATTTCGCACGGAATTGCCTATTCAATAAATATGCCCAATTTAGGACCTCATTGTTAACTTCCAAATCCCAAAGATTTTAGCTGAAATTCTCTACAAGGCTAAATTCCTCCACTGATGAGTTTCATCAGATAAGTTTCTCTGTTAATATTTTATATAAATATAAAATATTTAAAAAAAATTCACAAAAATCAAATTTTTTATTTTTCTGAATTTTTATTTATTTATAGGTTCGAGGCGATCAAGATTATATTCGAAAAACATCTGCTTTCACGCAGAAAATCATTAATTATCCAATAATATTTATCAGTATCAAAAACTAAATAGTCATGAGAATTTCGTTCTCTACTGTTTCAAAGTGCTCCAATGCTTATTCCTCATTTATATAATTTATATTGAAAAGCCTATTTTTTTACATATTTTTCTAAACTGCAAGTTTCTTGAGAAATTTCGAAAATGTTGGTTTTCTTTTCTTTTTTTAACTGTTTGAACTTCATATTTTAAATGTGCACATCAACCAAACCGTCCCCCTTTAAAATAGGGAAAATACAAAAGTATTTTCTCAATTCAAAAAAACTAATTCTATTATTTAAAGGGTGTGCTGCTAATTCAATTCATCGAAATGAACAATCTTCGTCATTTAGTTCCTGTTCTGATTTGAACATTTCAAATTTTCCATAGCTTTCTAGAAAATAGGTCATAGAGGGGCTATCATAATTTTTCAATATAATACTTTTAAAATTTCGTCAGTATTTCGAAAACTTTATTATCCTTTAGATTTTTAGCAATAATACTTTTAAAAAAATGTACCTTGAATAGACTACGGTATCGTCTAACTTTCCTTGATTTTTCTTTTTTTTTCTTTTTTTTTCAAACCTTCTATGTCAAACAACTGTTTTTTTACAATTCTTCATTATCTACAGACATTGCTCATATCTACAGACTTTTTATTTTAATTTTATTTTTCATTTTTCTGAGTTCGCAATCAGCCCTTCCGCCACCCTCCTCACCCATTTTCAGAGTGAGGGCTTCCTCTATACCAGAGGGCTTCATCCCCAACAAGTGTGATGGAACATTAGAGCCGATTCTTTGGTTATCGGTCCCTTAATTTATTTCAGGCAGATGCTCGTTGACCATACTGGAACCGGTGAGAGTAGATCCGAATTGGACATCGGCGTGTACTTCAACAGAGTGACTGGGGAATGGGTACCCCGATTCCGCATGAATCCCTAACATCTTTAAACAACGATAATCAAAGGATCTCAATCCCCCCAGATTGTAACAGCAGTGGTTACCATGTACGCTCTGATCATGGGGCACCTAATTTGTTAATTTTTGTGAGGTCTTATTTCCTGCGTCCTTTTTTTTTTTTCGAGACAAAATCTTCATTGTCTCCTTCAACTTTGACAGCTTAAACCTTGCCGGCGTTGGAGAATGTTCCCCTCAGAAAAATTCTTCCTATTAATGCTTATACACAAGCTTCCGTTTCTGAAGACTCTCTTCATCCTGTTCCAATGACAGACGGGCATGATAGGAGTTCGCGTACTTCAAAACATGACCATCCACCAACGTTACAGGGAGAGAGTCCTCTTTTTTCTATATCATGGGGGTTTCTAGATAAAGCATCTGCATTACTATTAATTTTACTTGGTTTGTAGACGATATCGTAGTTATACTCAAAAAGTTTTACTCGCCATCTCCCAAGCCGGAATGTAGGGTCCTTTAAATTATAGAGCCATACCAGAGGTCGATGATCAGTGACCAAGGTAAATTTACGGCCATAAATGTAAGGTCTGAAGTGTCTGACTGCGAAAACTATCGCTAAAAGTTCTTTTTAAATAGTTGAGTAATTCTACTCAGCAGTTTGAAGGACTCTTGATGCAAATTATATTGGAATATCATATTCTAACTGTTCTTGATTAAGAATGGCTGCTAGAGCAAAGTTTGATGCATCTGTTGTAACTAAAAAGGGTTTTGAGAAATCTGGATACTGAAGTAATCGGCTTAGAGCAGATAACATCTCGAAGAATTTCGAATGCTTCTTTTTCTGTTTCTTTCCATTGGAAGATTTCTTTGTCTCTCAAAATTTGTGTTAGAGGTTTTGATTTTTCGCAAAGTCACCTATAAATGTATGTATGTATGTATACCATTAAGCCATTTCCCTTTCGGGGTAGGCGTGACACTACCCGATTCGGGTAGTGTTTCTAGGTTGATAACTTGTAGTAAATAACTACAAGTGTGGGCTCACCACACCCACGATGATAAATCGCCTATAATATATGAAGTTGTAATATTTCGGGCTTATATACAATCGCATAATCAAATTCACTTAATTTGATCTTCCAGCGAGTCATCCGCGGTCTTTAAGTCCATGTAACAATACCAAGATCCGATGATCCGTCAACAGGGTAAAATTCTGACCAAAAAGATAAGGTCATACTTAAAGACGATAAAACCAGTTCTTTTCTATTGTGCAATAATTATTTATCCGACACACAGCTAATCAACCGGCAAACAGAAAATTATCCGGGCACACAGCCCAATTTTCCGGTAGAAATATTTACCTAACAAATCTTTATCTCAAGTAGGGCTTGGTGTTGGTCCTAGCTCATCAATTGACCGAAAAGAATAACCATGGTAAACAAGCTTGCGACCTCCGGAAAATCGAAGCAAGTTCATAAGTTATCTGATCGTGAGAATTTAACAGCTATTCTTGCCATCGCTTCCTTATTAAAATTTCCTGTTTGAAATAATTCTGAATTATTAAAAACTACTGACAAAACAGTATTCGCATTCTCTACTCTCTTTCTCTTTAACAATTTTTTATTTGATATTCTGGTGGATTCTATTCCAATTTTTCCATTGGAAATCGGCTTGGTTCACAAGGGCAATAGAATTTCTTAGGGTGGTATTTCTTTGTCCCTATAATCTGTAAACAAACATCTTCATGCAGTCCGCAAGAAAATTATCTATATCGTGTTGTCCTCTAGATAACTATAGAATTAATTGCTTTCGTAATATACTAATTGCACAAATTTTAATCTTAGTGAAATTTCTTTTTATTTATCTTTTGTACTGAGTCGCAATAATGTTTCAGTATTGTTCTTTCAAAAGCTCTAATATAATCTGCTCCTTTAAATTCAGAAATGATAAAAACTGAATAATCATTAGATAATAAAAAATAGAATGAGAATCTTTGATAATTTTCATTTAAATATTGACATTTAGACTACTAATAAATTATGAATAATTTTTTTATGAGCACAAATAGCTGAAACAATCATCTATGATATTGTAATATAGTCCAAATATAAATTTCCCTTCTATTACTCCTGTTATTTAATTTCAATAAATGCATTTCAGTCCCAGATTGTTTAAATTGTATGCAAAATTAATTTTCAAGTGCGATCTATTTTCCTATACATGTGTTGCCTATGTAAAATTTCACTTGCAAGCAGTTAAGCTTACTATTTCTGTTTCGTTGTTCCGTTCTAATTCATTATAAATAGTAAAGACATCGCTCATTATTTTTACACTCTCACATACGTGGCTTGGCGGTCGTGAAAGGCACCATTTCTTTCTCTGGTGCGTGGGCCTCACGCCGCTTCACAACCTCGGCTTACGCCGCACTAACCCACAGGAAACCCACAAAAACCTGGGGGCAGTTTGCAGCCCTTTTCTACTCATGAAACAATACAATTTTCTGTTTTAATTATTCATTACATACAATCATTCATCACACACATTATATGTATAGGTAAAAATGTCATAATTGTTCACTAGGTTCACTTATCGTCACACTGATCTTTAAAATTTGCAATTTTCTACTCAGATTCGACATTTGAAAAAGGAAATCAAAATTTAATGAAATATATTTGATATTTTAGAGTTATTATATTTCAACTTGTAAAAACATTAATAATTTCTAATAAGTTATTTATCTCTTAGGGGAAATTAAGGCCGTAATTTGGAAAACTGATTGAAAAAATTACATTTGAAATTAATCAAAATTTTACTCAATTTTTGACAAATAAAAATGTTATTACTCCGGTTTAGACACTAAAGTGATACCATCAGTGAAAATTCGCTCTGCACTGTAACTATAAGTATATTTTCTACCATACTAAGGAAAAAAGAACCAAAGGGGTGACTCTGAATGGGAGTTTCGAGTCAGCGATTACCACCATTCCATAAATCATTCCCGCCCGTTAAAATCATTGTTCCTAATGATTGATCAGAAGCAATTGTGGTTTCATTTTGTGGTGCCCTTGCGATACCATTAGGATCTCTAGGAATGATATTATTTACATTCGGTACGCTCGCTACGCTCGCTATATTCAGAGGATCAGTATCAACTCTGATTGCATTTCGTTTGCGGGTTAAAGGTCCACCGCGCTTGGTGACCTTTCCAGCACGTCGTACAGGAGCCATTTTAAATTTCTTAATCAGTTCTCAAGGGGTAATATTTGAATTTTCTAGGCGACTATGTTTATTTCGTTGTTAGTCCTAGTTATTTAATTAATCACTGTACTGCAATAATGTATTCAATAAAATTCGATTCTCAAATAAATTTATTAAAATCTGAATTTGAATTATTTTATGAAGATTCCAACCCTCATCTGAATTTTGTAAAACTTCAATAAAACAAAATTATTTTCATTTCGATCAACTAATTATTAAAATTAAAAATTTTTTTTAATGAAAGGCATAAAATTTCAAGTCTATTCATTAAAATTCCAGTTCTCAAATAAAACGTATGAAATTTTCAAGTTAATTCATCGAAATTTCACCTCCCAAGTAGAAACTCATCAAGATTCAAGTAAATCCACTAAAAATTCCATCTTCAAAGAAAAATCATAAAACTTCAATATAATTCACAAAAATTCAATTTCCCAAATAAAATTCTTAAAATTCCAAGAAAAATTGCTAAAATTCTATTTTCAAAGAAAAATCGTCAAACTTCAATAAAATTCACAAAAATTCAATTTCCCAAATAAAATTCTTAAAATTCCAAGAAAAATGGCTAAAATTCTATTTTCAAAGAAAAATCATAAAACTTCAATAAAATTCACAGAAATTCAATTTCCCAAATAAAATTCTTATGATTCCAAGAAAATTCGCTAAAATTCCATTTCCAAAGAAAAATCGTAAGACTTCAATAAAATTCACAAAAATTCCATTTTCTAAATAAAAGTTATAAAACTTCAAGGAAATTCACCAAAATTCTATTTTCCAATTAAAAGTTATAAACTTCAAGAAAATTCACTAAAATTCCATTTTTCAATTAAAAGTCATAAACTTCAAGAAAATCCACTAAAATTCCATTTTTCAATTAAAAGTCATAAACTTGAAGAAAATTCACTAAAATTCGATTTTTCAATTAAAATTCGTCAAATTTCAAGAAAACATATCAAAATTTAATTTAGATCATCAAATGAAGAATAACCTGCCTTGAGAACTAATGTACAACATAATAGGAAGCAATTTTCAATTGACTTACTTTATCTCGATGTAGTGAAGGGAAAAATTTAATTAGTCATAAAATGACTATTTACAAATATTTCACTTATTCACTGTCACTTGTCACATATTAAAAAAAAAGGGGGGGGTGCGATGGTCTTGTTGCCCTATTCGCAGGTGCTGAATTCTCGGTGTTGAAGGTTTTTCAGGTGTCCAATGGTGTCCCAGGATTATCCGCCAGTATTTGAAATGATTGAGGCGCTTGAACTTTTTCTCAGTTCACGGTGTAGCCGAATGCCATCGCTGCCACCAAATGTTACGTCCTGCCTTTTGGATCTGGCAGAAAAGATTTTCAACCCAGCGATGATTGGCTGGCATCCTTCTGTTCGTCGGCTGGCTTGCGTCGATTTAAAAACCGAATACCGCGAAACTGGCAGACAAATTTAAAATGAGAGTAAAGAGAACACACTGAATTTGGGAACAATTGTTTATTTATTCACTTTTAACTATTAAAATTATCCACTAAGCACAATAATCCTTTGAAATGGCACACACGATGTATATTTAAATCGAAAGAATTATTAATAATCTATAATCTACTAGATATTATATTCCCTTAAAACAATATGCTATATTAATTAAAAAAAACTAAATAACGAGTACCGTAGGTTCGAAGTTAAAGAAGCGCGCCGAAATACAAAATTCTAACTTTTCCGTGCTCTGCATCTATATTTAAAAGCTCATTTTGGGCGGGGTTTATCCCTACTTTTAGAGTTTAGCCAATGGGAATGCTGACGTCACTCAATTTTAGAGCCAAATAACCAATCATAAATGAGGTCACTTTACTCCTCCTACAATTTCAGGCAATTAAAGTGAGTGACAGTTCAAGGACTTGGTTCCAAAGTTCGACTTTTCGACAGGATAACCGTCAATCACTTTGAGTGACGGTTTCCTGTTTGAAAGTCCAAAAATCGGTTTTTATGGCGTCTAGCTGGCGCCATGGCCCATTAATGATACTAAAAATAGCTCAAGGTCTCAAGTTCCTAACCTCTAAATCCATCTTGGGTACCAAACTGCGCAGTAAGTTTGACGAGTGTATAACCCAGAGGAAATACGATACGATACTTAAACATAAACATTCTAAAACGCAATTAGTCTATAGTTTCATAGATATTAATGTACAATTATAATTTCATTTTACATATACAAATTTATGCCCTTTCGTAAATTGAATCAGGATTATTCTTTTTTCGAATGAAGAGATAGAGAGATTATGTTGGGGAATTCATATAATTATTGCAAAATATATTAAAGCTTCTTTTTCATAGACTAAAATTATTAAATATAGAAATTGTTAAAGTAAATCAATAATTCCTCTTTTTGAATCTTTTCTATACTAGTAATGGTAAGAAAGATTTCTTCTCTATCGAATTGGCTATGAAATAAAAATGATTTTATCGACGGCAATACGCATGCCGTCACAAAGATGCCTTTCGGCTGTTACCATCATGTTACTAGTCTGGCAGGTAACGGATGCAAACAAGCCTCCCTAGTAAACTACGGCGATTATCCCGTTACCAGCTAGGAAACTGACATACAAGTAACAATTCCTCTCATAACATGTGATCACTTAGGAACTTCTCGCGATTAGTAACAGGTTAGCTGGGTACCTTCAACTGCGGTTAGTCTTTCCGAAAAACCATCTACTCTCTCCTCGGCTCGATCGATCCTTTCCATGACGTTGTCCACCTTCAATGATAGGTCGTCGATCTTTGATGATAGGCTATTGATAGTTTTTGACACCTCATTTATTTTAGGCTGAAAGGATGTGAAAGCCTTATTTATAATTCGCTAAATGTCGTTTGCTGTGAGGGAATTCGGCCCAGGAGTGGATTCTGCTATTGCTGGTGATTTAGATCTAGGCTTGCAGCACTTCGTATAGGAACCGGTGTCGAGAGTACCTGAGCGACCAGCACAAGCAGGATGGTATGGAGTTTGACAACCTGGACAGAGCACTGCGTCGATTACTGGCCCCTTGCACCCGCAACAAATTTTGTTTGTCTGTGAGTCCTCCTTAAGGTTTTAATGAAATGATAAGGTGCACAAGTCACTAATTGTAAAAACACAGTTTATTGCTGGCTGCGCACATTTAAGAGACTGCGATTATGAAGTATATACGAGAGCGCGAGCGACACGTCAGAACACGACAGCGGCCATTTTGCCAATGATAATAATTTTACAGACATTTTAAAAGATTTTCAAGATTGGTATTCTAATTGGTGAATAATTCTTAAACAGAACATTTCGCAAAGATTTTACAGATTGGTAAATATTTCTTAGATATAATTCAGAAGATTTCCAAGATTTTACAGTAATTTCCAAGATTTCAGAAAGGTTTGCAAGATTGCAAAACTGCACTAAGATTTCAAAGATTTCAGAAGATTTCAAAACATTTCGCAAACATTTCGCAAACATTCATAAAGATTTACAAAGATTTCAAGACTTTTCAAGAGATTTCCAAGATTTCGCAAAGATTGTTAAATAATTCCTAGATACAATTCATAAGATTTTGAATTTCTAAGATTTCGCAAAGGTATAAAAGATTTCATAAAGATGTCACAGATTCCAAAATTTTATAAAGATTTCAAAAACTCCAAAAGGTTTCAAAGATTTAAAAAGATTTCGCAGAATTCAAACATTTTGAAAAAATTCACAAAGACTTGAAAATAATTCAAAAGATTATAAACAATTACACGTAGATTGCAAAAGATTTCAAAGATTTGATTTTGAAGGATGCAGAAAGACTTTAATGATTTCACAAAGATTACAGAAGAGTTCAAAACATTTCCACGATTTTGCAAAGATTTCCAAGACTTCACAAATTTTTAAAAAGATTTTGAAGATTTCAAACATTTTAAAGAAATTTACAGATTCCAAAAGATGTTCAATCATTAAAAAAAGATTTCAAACGATTTTAAATCATTTCACAAAGATATTAAGATTTTTATCATATGACAAAGATTTCAAAAGACTTAAATTTCGATATTTTTAAAAACATTCCAAAAATTATGAAAGGGCTTAAATTAAAAAAGTCTGCGCAACAAAGTAGAATTTCATAATAATTATTAATTATATATCTTGTACATAATATTATTTGTGCAGAGCTTAAAGATTGCTCTCAATTGTTATACAATTTTTGAAATGTTATGATTTCAGAATATTTGTTTATCATATTTATTACAATTCTTTAATTTATTAGTCTTCTCAAATATTAATAAAAAATATGACTTTTTCAAAAACTTTGAATGTACTTCCCGATTTTATTTTAACCCTTGGCTATATCCCGGTCTTTCCGGTTTTCCCGCTTAGTAGACGCCCTGTCTAACGTAGTTTGAAAAACCTGGCATGAATGTTTAAGCTTATGTTGATTAAAAATGTTGTGGTCAATTATTATTTGAATCGGTTACAATTTCACTAGTGCCACCTCTTAAGAAAGCTAATGCAGTAGGAATTCTTGGATCGGGCTAGGTGTTTTCGTTTTCGCATCTAAAATTTAGTATCAATTATATTTTTAATTTTTTTACTGCGATAAAAAATGGCTCAAAAAATCAAAAATGATAATCATTACCATATATATATATATAGATTTTGAAACTTACAAATATTGAAAAATCGAGTCCCGATCCGACAGGTCCTACTGTAACACGAAACTATAGGAAATTGTGCATTCTGAAAAATATGGAGACAAGAAAGTCAATAGAAATCCAGACCATTGAAGACTTACTTTCCATTGCATCAACACATTGTGGATCTAATTTTAACGGTGGCGGCTCGTTGTTATTTTTATGAGCGTTACTCTTTCGTCCCGTCAATAAAGAACGCTGCAATTCGGTTTTATCGAAAACTACAGTACAAAGATCTGTTGTGTACTTTGAAATATCTGTTCATCTACAGTTTTCGTCAGATAGGAGGCTGCATAGTCTGTTTCCAATTCTTATGTATCGGTTCCGTTGCTGTAAGTGTAAACATACATCATTTAAGAATCTAAATGTAAATTCAGTTATTTTTTAATATAGTTGCGAGAAAATTACGGTAAAACTGAACCTTCCCAAATTTTTTTGTTTAATAATAAATAACAAATATTTTTCTGCACATATCCGAATAAGCATAAGCATCCTAGTTTTACAATTTTTATCATCTTGTTGCGGACACATTTACTGCGAGCAATGTATGAGATAGCATGTTCATTTTTCGTTTATTTTAAACTTCAAGAAAAGAAAACGACCAAATTTGAGAAAATATTTGCACGTGTGGTTGTCCAAATTCAGTTCTTTCTTATTATTGTAGTTTAGAATTTTTTTCTTGCATTTCTAAGAAATTTTTCAATACATAACAAAAATTAGCAGTGAAAGGGTATAGGAATAGCCAGAATATTAGTATTATTAGTATTAGAACTGTTCCTTCTTTTAGCATAGTATCATCTGTCACATTAAAATCAAAGTTTACCGGCTCATTTGCATCGAGACGTCCAGCTCGAGGCTCGCCACTTACAACATCCTGCAGCGACTCAGCACTCCTTCGCCGAATTCCATTTTCTCTCGCTTTCCGGAGAGTATCGCAATTTTTCTGCAATTCATAATGTTATTTAGCGATAACAAATATTATATTTAGTGAAAATTGAGCAATACTTAATTTCAAATGAATCAATAAAGTAATGCACAGAAGTAATGCCACTTACAACATCCTGTTGCGACTCAGCACTCCTACGCTGAATTCCATTTTGGCTCGACTGCCGGAAAGTAGCACCATTTTCCTGCAATTTATAATGTCATTTAGCGAAAATATCTATAATATTCCATAAAAATTAATTAATACTTAATTTAAAAGAAATGTTTAAAGTAATGCACAGAAGAAATGCCACGTACAATATCCTTCTGCGACTCAGCACTCCTACGCTGAATTCCATTTTGGTTCGATTGCCAGATAGTGGCACCATTTTTCTGCAATTTACAATGTCATTTAACAGCAATATTTGTAAAATCACATAACAATTAGGCAATACTTAATAATATTCTCATCTTTGAATTAAAAATCTGAGCCGCGCACCAAAGAACGTTTATTCTGACAATAGGCTTGATTTAATTGTCCCTTATTAAAGAAATGAAGCGTTTTCAAGGGTTCCCGAGGTGCAGAGATGTGGTTCGGAGTCCTTGGCAAAACAATGAAGAATTTTCATCCTTTTGGTTCGATTCAGAACCTGGCCCACGTTCGAATAAATCTTGATCCTAACTGTCAACTTTCTGTGGTGTTCCCTTCTTAAAATCCTTATTAGGATGTTCAACGGGTTTTAAAGTTTCTACAGGTGCGGAGATGTGGTCCGGAATATTTGTCTCAATCAATGCAAGACTTTCATACTCTTGGTTCGATTCAGAACCTGACCCACGTTCAAATAAATCTTGATCCTGACTGTCAACTTTCTGTGGTGTTCCCTTCTTGGAAACCTTATCAGGAAGTTCAACAGTTTTTAAAGTTTCCATAGGTGCGGAGATGCAGTTCCGAATATTTGTCTGAATCAACGAAGAAGAACCTTCATCCTCTTGGTTCGATTCAGAACCTGAGCCGCATGCGAATAAATCATCATCCTGACTGTCAACTTTCTGTGATCTTGCTTTATTAAGATCCTTATTAGGACTTTTGGCGGTCTCTAAAGTTTCCACAGATGCGGAGATGTGCTTCGCATTCTTTGACTGCATCAATATAGAACCTTCATCCTCTTGGTCAGATTCAGAACCAGAGCTGCTTTCCGATAAATCTTGATCCTGACTGTCGATTTTTTTCGATCTTTCATCTAGGCCCAATCCAACTTCCGAGCTATCATCCAAGCCTTTTCTCTACAAGAAATAATGTTTAGGAAAACCATTCACAGTATTTGAAAAATGTACATTTCTAAAATACAATACAAATAATTATGATATCAAATTTCCTTTAATATTTTTTTAAATGTTAACCAGTGTCTCTGGCGACCTTGAAAACCTGGAATTCTCCTTGAATTTTTTTTTAACCATGAAAACCTGGAAATCTGCTTGAATTTTTCACGGGAACCTTGAATTTGAATTATTTTATTCTTTTGCTCTTAAAACAGTAATTTTATTGAAATGCGAAGAGTAATTTAAATCTTTTAGTCTATTATGAAAGAAACATCTCGTTTAGAAAAAACCCTGCTACTGAAAATTTTTTTATTTATCAAGATATGATTTATCTTTTGTTTATTACAGAATGAATAAAAAGATTTAAAGTCACTCTTTGTAGACTGTACCAATTATTTTATAGATTTCAAAGAAGAGACCTTAATATTGTGAATAACTCTATAAGTCTTTAATTTCATCTCCGCTAATATAGAATATTGAAGTATAAATTTTGTTGTAGTATTCAACTTGGAAATTATAAAAATTATTAGCTGAAAATTTCGATGTTAATATAGTTTTTTTCCCAGAATTAGACTCAGTTATGGCCATAAACCGGATTTTTCGAATAGTCATGACCACTCGGTTTTTGAGTGTACACAAGATTTCAAAAGGTTACAAGATATTTCTAAAGATTTCAAAATATTTCAAATATTGTTCACAAAGCTTTCACGGATGTCAACGATTCAAAAAAGGCGTGAATACCAGATTTCAATCAAGATTTCAACACAATTTCACAAAGATTTTAAAAATTTAAAGATTTCAAAGATTTGAAAAAGAGTACAGTACACCAGATTTCAAAGTTTCAAACCATTTTTAATCATTTTAAACGATTTCAAAAGGTTAAAAAACATTTAAGGAGATTTCAAATAATTAAATGATTTAAAAGAATACAACAGATTTTACAAAAAAGATTTAAGTAAGATTTCACAAAGATTTCAAAGATTCAAAAAAGGCGTGTACACTAGATTTAAAAGTTTTCCTAAAAATTTCGCAAAGATTTTAAACATTTTATAAAGATTGCAATGATTTCAAAGATTTGAGAAAGGCATGTACATCATATTTCAAAGATTTCGATGATTCCACAAAGATTTTTGAACTTTCAAAAGATTTGAAGGATTTTAAAGATTTTAAAAAAGGTATAGTCAACCATATTTCTAAGATTTCAAAACATTTCAAAGATTTTAAACAATTTAAAATTTTTTAGGAGATACCAAAGGATTTCACAAAAGTTTAAAGTATTTCATACAAAATTCATAAAGATTTCAGAAGAATACGAGAATTTTAAAGATTTCAACAAGGGAACCAGATTTTAAAGATTTCTAAACATTTCAAAGATTTGAAATGATTTCAAAATTTGTTTGAAGATTTCAAAACATTTCACCAAAATTTTAAATATTTCAATGATCTGAAACGAATACAAAAGATTTGAAAAGATTTCACAAAGATTTCAAAGATTTTTTGAGGATTTCAAGAATATCAAAGATTTCAACAAGGGACATATACACAAACATGTACACCAGATTTTAAGGATTTCAATTTTTCTTTGGAAATTTTCAAAAGATTTCAGAAAGATTTTAAATATTTCAATGATTCTAAATGACTACAAATGATTGCAGAAAGATTGCAGAAATATTTTAAAGAATTCTTGAGGATTTAAAAAGATTTCAAGAACTTCCAAGATTTTAACAAGGGTAGTACACCAGATTTCAAAGATTTTAAAACATTTCAATCATTTCAAACGATTTCAATAGGTTTCAACCAAATTTCGAAGATGTTTACAGATTTTAATGATTTCAAACGAATGAAAAAGATTTCACTAAGATTAAAGAAAGATTTCACAAATATTTCATCAAGATTTCAAAAAATTTCAAAGATTTTACAGAAGCTTTAAATAATTCCAAAAGATTTCTCAAAGATTTCACAGAAATTCCAAGCTTTCACTAAGGTTTATAGTAATTCAAAAATATCCAAGGAATTCACGAGAAATTAAGAAGATTTCACAGAGATTTCAATGATTTCAAGGACTTTACAAAGATTTAAAAATATTTCCAAAAATTTCACAAAGAACACTCATGCTCGCAAAAAATTAAGAATTTTTCTATTTATGATTCGTCTTTCTCTAGAAATTGTTTGCCAATAAAAAATGAAATGGCTAATTTTTTTCATGTATAACCTGTTAAGGATTGAAAGAATAATCTTACAGAGTAGCTTAAAGGTTCTTCTTCTCCAACCCAGGTGCGAAATTCGGTCGGCTGCCAGAGATTGACCATAGGCCCAAAGTCGGCCCTGCTTTGGTAACCGATATACGGTAACCACAGTTGGGCCAACTAAGGTGTTTTCAAGCTGCCATGGTCTCACCGACGTTGGCAACCGACGTCGGCGGTGGGCGAAAAGCCGACTGTCGGCCCTATTCTGGCCCAACGTTGGGCCGACGATCGGATAAACTCTGGCAGATTGGTCGGTACGACCACAAGAATGCGGTCGGTCCAACTCTGGATAAAGCAGTCGGTTAGCCACAAGTTACCATGATGCACCCGACGGTCGGTCAAACCTTGGCCCAAATATGGGCCGACCGTCGGATAAACGCTGGTTCATTATTTTTAAAAAACCGTGAAAGTACGGTCGGCCCGACTCTGGAAAAGAGATGGCCCGACCGTCGGCATAACATTGGCTTGTACAAGACACCATGATGCACCCGACGGTTGGCCCAAATATGGGCCAGCCGTTGGATATACTAGGTTTCATTATTTCAAAACGACCGAAATTTGGGTACGAAAAGCTGGATTTTTGTGTAGACATACCCATATTTGTACCAAAATTTCGGTACATGTAAACTAGGGTGGTTCTTATTTATACTTGGTGGATTTTTTTTCTCGAATTTCCCTGCTCTCACTCCGCACTTTTGGGTCTCCAAAGAAAACCCCGTAAGTGACAAATTTGAATTTTACGTAATAATGCAGTTTATTGACGCTTTTTGAAAGTTTGAAAAAAATAAATAATCATTAATCGATAATTTAAGAATACTCAGTCATTGTTTAACGAATATTCCATTTTTTAAACAATTTTAATTTGTTTAAACACTTAAGAGTATTTTCAAAAAGCAAAGTAGAACATACGAATATTTCAATCTTTCGAGAAATAACAAAAATAAAATATGTAGACAACAAAATTGTTTAAACAATTTGAATTTGTTTAAACATCTACGAGTATTCATGATGAACAAATTAGTACTTGAAAATGTTTGAATTTTTTTCGAAAATTTAGTGAGATAAAATATTTTTCCTGTTTTTTTTAGGTAAAATATATACTTGATCAAATACGTATTATTTAAATAATTGTGAAATTATTTAAACAAATTATTTGATTGTTATCATTAATTATATAACTAATAAATTCTAGAAAATACGTTCATTTCGCGAGTTAACTGAAAAAAAATATTTAAACAAATTAAAATTGTTTAAATAATTGAATATTATTTAACAAATGACTTGGTATTCTCAAATTACCAGTTAATGATTATTTATTTTCAAAAAACTTTTAAAAAGCGTCAATAAACCGCATTATTACGTAAAATTCAAATTTGTCACTATGGGGTTTCCTTTGGGACCCATAAGAGTGGCTTAAAATTATTCAACCTCAAAATTTATTATTGATTCTTATTCTCTGACGAATTCTGGACAATATACTGAAACACAGAATTATTTGTAACATATTATCGCGTTTAAATATTAGATTTACAAAAAGCTGACTTTTTCCCATGTTAAATCAAAGTGAAATTTCATGGTCTTTGCGCCACCCCTAAATATTAACCGATTTTGCTCAAATTTGAAGGACATTTTTTGTTGGGCATTCGAAAAAAACTGGGGGGTGAGAGCAGAGAAATTCGAAAAGTGAAAAATAAGAGCCACCATAATGTAGACGCTTCGTTTTTTTTTTAAGAAAAAAAATTCTAAGTTCCATCTTTATGATAAATTGTGAATGTTCATTTTATGTCATTATCAAACGTTATAAAATGGTCTAAAACGCGAAAAAAAATATAACAAGAAGAAAAATTAGTCAAAGTGGGCACCTAAAAAAAAAAATTTTTGAATAAAATTTTTTGAAAAAAATTGTTAAAAAAAAGTTTGAGGAAAATGTTTGAAAAAAAATTGTTTAAAAAAAATGTTTGATAAGAAATTTTTGAAAAAAAATGTTTGATATCAAATTTTTGAAAAAAAATGTTTGAAGAAAAATTGTTGAAAAAAATGTGTTGAAAAAAATTAAAACAAAAATTTTGAAAAAAAAATTGTTGAAAAAAATTGGTTGAAAAAAAATTTGTTAAACAACAATTTTAGGGCTTCCGCCCGGGAATATTAAAAACTAAAAATTGTAATCGATTTAAATTATTTATTTAAAAAAATTTTAATTTATATTCCCGTTAACAGTTAATTTATTTTAGATCTACATGATGCCGCATAATAATACAAAAATTCATGAGAAAAAAGAGTTAACTAATTGTTTTTCTTAACTGCTTTGAGCTGTAGCTTATGAGGATGGTTTTTTCATTGGCTTTCAATTCTTTAGGTATAGAGTAATGGGTAAGACTCCCGACTGCTGGGCGATAGATTCAGGTATAGGTGTAGGTTCGAAACCCCGTAGCGTTAGAAATTTTATTTGTAATATAATGTTTAAAAATGTAATTTATGTATTCATTCTAAGCAGGACCATTAACATTTATAGTCAAAATACTCGCAATCAATTATTATTTATTTTTTGAACACCTATTTTGTGTATTTCCCAAGGTTGCCCAGGTGCGAATTGACCGTCGGCCCAAGGTTGGGCCGACATCATCTTAATAGATGGCCCATATATGGGATCAAATGTCGGGCCGACTTTGAGAAGTCAAAGGCGGTTGACCGTTATCATTTAGCTGGTTGGCCCGACCAGTGGCGCACAAAGTTGGACCGACCGTCCGACGGTTGGCCCGACCGTGGGCCGACGGTCAATTCGCACCTGGGAA
>CAKNYM010041905.1:0-26079 GCA_932195095.1 Andricus curvator | reverse complement strand
ATGATTAAAAAAATATTCACTTTAAAAAAATGTTCACGCAATTCATGAATTGTATATTGTTACTCGTTTTTTTCAAAGGTTCCCTCTTTTTTCTACACCGGCAGGTATTTTATTACTTTCTAAAACTTTTTCAGAGTAACGAGAAACCTTCAAAAAACCTCAAAAATTATATATAATGCAATGTATTCGTGCCACATTACGTTATCCAATAAAAAAACAGTAAATCTATCACAAACTATATAGCACCCTTCAATAGTAAGAGAAAATCCTTGTGCAACACATTGAGAATTTAATCTGGCGAATAACTAAAAAAATATCAGTTTGTTTATCATTATCAATGTTTCTGAGTAGTAAACAGTTTGCAAATCTAATATGATGTTAGTACTAAGTTAATTATCACTCAGTACGATTAGCGAACGATTAGCGCAACGTTTTGCAAATTTAATATTTGTTATATTCCGACTGGAAAGTGGTAAACAAAATAATAATTCGTTTATAATTAATAACGTTTCCAAGTTGGAAACAGTTTGGAAATGTAATATGATGTTTGTAATTGCAATTTTATTATGATTTCCGGCTAGTGATTCACGTTGACACGAGAAATTCCACAGTTTCACTCGACGTCGTTCGTTATCAGCCCCTTTTTTCGAACGATCATCTCGTGTATTCATTTGTTAAATTTCGAATCGTATCGTCTCATTTTTCGAAAGACATCGAACGAGGTCCCTGAAAATAATCGAGAAACGTCACTTGTGACAGCCTTTCCGTGACAGAGCTCTGCTTCCAAAGATTATTTGGATTTAACGTTTAATTTAACGTTAAATCTGTTTATCTTCAATTTTTAATTTAACGATTAAGCACAATCTGGAGAAGGATGGCAGAAGATAAAGCTATGTAGGGAAGAGAAAATCTACGGGGTGGATACTTTATTATTACATTCTCATTCTAATGAGAAGGTATTGGTTTTATGTAAAATTTGACATAGTCGGTTTTCATCAAATCTCCACGTTTTGAGACCCCCTGAGCTAGAAAAAACGATTTTTACCAAGGTGTCTGTCTGTCTGTAGTCTGTCTGTCTATCTATCTGTCTGTCTGTAGCCACGATAACTTTCGAAAAAATGATCAGATTTGATTGAGCTTTGGCACACTTTTTTATGGCCGAAAAAGAGAGAACGAGTTCGTTAACCAGCTATTTTGGATGAAAATTCAAAAAATGAGCACATTTTGAAAATTTTTGAGACCACTTTTTTTGAAGATTTGAAAATTCTATGTACGGTTATTAGTAGTACGCAAAATGACGAACAAAATATTCTAATGACTTTTCGTGATAAAAAAAAAAAATTACTGGAGTTATAGCATTTTCAAAATTCCAAAAAACAAACGAAAATGAACATTTTAAGCCGAAAAACGCACGATATGAAAAAAAGTCAAGAGGAGAAAAACGTTGATTTCTGAACACCGTATAATATTTTCATAACAACTTTTTGAATTTTTTGAAAAATAAAAAATTCAAATTTTGATCGCACAAAAAATTAATGAAAAATCAAAAAATCCATTTTGCTGTCAAACTATGCAAGATACCAGAAAAGATCATCTCACCAAAATTATGCACCTAAAAAAGATCTACAAATTTCTTATCATTCACTTTTTGATATGACGCGTAGTTTTTGTTTTATTCGTAAAAAACAGCATTGAAAATAGAAAAATCAAATTTTCAGACGAATATTACCAGCTACGAAAAAATGACCGAAACAAAATTTGTTCATCCAAGGAAGAGGTACAAATTTATTGTGACTCATGTTTCGATAGGATGCGTGGTTTTTTTTTTATTCGTGAAAATAACACTGACAGTAAAAAAAATCAAATTTTTGAAAAAAGGTACGAAAACATATAAATGAACAAAATTTGTGCATTGAAAAAAGACTTACAAACCCGTAATCAATTTTTGTGGTAAGAATATATTCAAAATGAAAAAATTAACTTTTTTGATAAACGGCACAAGCTAAAATAAAATGTTAACTAATAAAATTTGTCGCCAGAATTATATCAGTACTTTTCATTTGAAATCAAATACAAATTTAGTAATTTGTATATTAAGAACATATAACACGAAGCACAAAGTGCGCGTTCAGTGTATTTACCAAATCGCACGCCGTAAGTGCGCTCAAACTTTTTTGTTTCTATCATACGGTTCAAATGATTTTCAAATCAAATATCGAGCGCGAAGCGCGTGTGTCTGGATGAGAAAGTGTTCCTTAAGGTCGATAGAACCTTGAGTAAATAAAGTTCCTTTTCAGTCTAAAATAAAAACAAATTTAACAATCACTTAATATGCACGGAAAAAATTTATCCGTAAAAAAGTCACGAACTAGTAGCTAGGTCTCGGATATGAGAAAAATTCATCGGATATTGATGTATTTTCGTAAATAACCTACGAACTTTGAGAAAGATTGACGAACTCGATGTGAAAATTCTAAAACGGTTCATCACTTTTTTTTACGTGAATAATTACAAAAATATTACGAGTGATTGGGAAAAGATTCTCAGAGCACTCACGAGCTTGCCCGACAAATCTGGGAACTCAAAACTAAGTCTCCCTGTACGTGGCCCACGCACACGCGCGCGGTGCGTATGTGCGCTCGTATGTGTGCCTCGAGCTCGTCGGATGAGTGGCTAGAAGTTTTATAATACCTATTTTGTTTGGCCTCGATGGCTGCGCGTGTTTACGCACTCCTGGTTTATGTTTAGAAACTGATGAGTCAGCAGTGTTTGAGGTTCGAATCTTCTGAGTTGCGAATTTATAAATTAATATAAAATTAAATCGCACAAATAAAATTTTTCCTCTTTTTATTTCAGTCTGAAATTTTCAGGAACTGTTCGTAGGAAATTCGAACTGTTCGTAAGAAACTTCGAAATTTATCCATATATTTCTCATAGAAATAAGGATTTAATGTTTCATTTTTTTATCTCGTATCCGAGACCTAGTTACAAGTTCGTGACTTCTTCACGGATAAATTTTTTCCGTGTGTAGAGGTTTTGATAATTTTATAATATTTGCAAACAAACTTTTTCTTTTCATCGAAGTCGAACACGAAGTTCAAAAATCTAGAGGAGCCGACCGTAAAGCGCGATGTAAATACGCCCGAGCGCGTAGCGCGAGGTGAATACATAATCGAGCGCGAAGCGCGAGATCCAACAGTCGCGCACCCTAGGCGTGCTCAAACTTGCGAGCGAAGCGAGCCGCGCGCGAAGCGCGATATGAGAATGTGCCCGCGAAGCGGGCAGATTTTTATTATTATACCATTAGGCCATTTCCCTTTCGGGGTAGGCGTGACTTGCTCGGTTGGAAAATAGAAGTGTGTATATATAAATAATACTGAATCGAAATCAGTGACAACAAGAAGGAGAAAGGAAGTTCTAGGAAGTATTTTTGAATGCGGATACACGGATGAAAAGTAGTTCGCGAAATGTGAGGCTTGCTCTGCACAAAAGTTGGAAATTATAATGAAAATAACGGATGGAAATACAACTGGAACTAGCTGATATTTAAAAAAATTCCATGCTGAGGAATACAAGAGAGCCTTTTCTGATCGTACAGACCAGCAGCCAAAAGAAGTATTATTGATATAAGCATTTAAACATAATTTAATTCAAATTTTACATTCTATCATTTTCAGCAAGAAATTCAATAATTTCAAAATGCATTTCGAATAATTTTTCAATTTCAATAAATTTCAAACAAATTTATATTTTTTAAAGAAATGAGAAGCCAAAAAATTAATTTGTACTCTTTTTAAAGCCTGTTTTAATGGAAATATGATTTTTGTTAGAATCTTACAAAACATTACTTTCAATAAAATAAATCTTTTTTTGATAAAAAAAGTAGTAAAGAACTTTCTACATTATTTTTATTTTCGTACAGTAAATCGAAGATTAATATTATTAATATGAAACTAGCTGTGAATTCGATCTCGAGTGTTTCCACTTTGTTTGTTATTTATGATTATATGGTGCTCATTTCACGAGCACTTTGCTTCCCGTTAGCAAATGTATTTGCTTCCTCATAGAGGAAGCATTAGTTATTTTTTTCAATAATATACAAACCAAAGTCTTCATTTGCTCAATTTAAAAATATAAATTTACAAAAAATACAAAATTACAAAATAATACAAAAAATGTTTTAAATGCAAAGACAGTGCAGACAAATCAAATTTTGTATTCCAAATAATAATTTTTCGAGCTGGAAAAGGGAAAGGAAAAGTTCTGTCGCACCCTATCCCTTCCCCAGCTTTATGATTTCTTTAGAAACATGGTCAGAATTACTCTATTTGAGAATTTATGATCAAAAAGTCTTTTCTATTCATGCGTCAACTTTGAATTATGTCGATAAAAAGTTTTTCTGTTTGAAACTGATGATTCAGATATTATAAATGAGCATAACTTGACTAATCTTCAATAAAGTGTATTATTATTACAGATCAATAGATTCGCTTCGAATCAAGGAATCTTTTCCGTTGTTGCATTAATTTTGAATTATGGTATTGAAAAAAGTTTTACTATGAAAAGCCGTGCTTTCAAATATTATGCATTACCATAGCTTCCTTACTCTTCAGTAAAATGTATCAATGTTATAAGTCAATCGATTCGTCTTGAATCAACACAACTTTTCTATTCACACATCAACTTTAAATAACGAGAATGAGAAAACTTTGACTATAAAGAATGGTTTGAAAAATATATAAATTACTATAACTTCCCTACTCTTCAATGAAATGTATTGATATTGAAGGTCAATCGATTCGTCTCAAACCAAGGAATCTTTCATATTGTTGCATCAACTTTGAATTATGTTTAAGAAAAAAGATTTACTTAAAAAAAACCGTATTTTCAAATATTATGCATTACCATAGTTTCCTTACTCTTCAATGAAATGTATTAATATTATAGGTCAATCGATTCGTTTCGAATCAACACATCTTTTCTGTTCTTGAATCAACTTTGAATTATGTGAATGAAAAAAGTTCAACTATAAAAAACCGATTTTCAAAATATATAAATAACCATAACTTCCCTACTCTTTGATGAAATTTATTAATTTAATATGTCAATTGATTCGTCTCGAACCAAGGAATCTTTTATATTCTTGCATCAGCTTTGAATTATGCGAATAAAGAAAGTTTTACTATGAAAATCCGATTTTTAACATATTCTTGAGTGCTAAAAAGGAATGCAATATAAATTTTTTTAAATCCTTTTGTCAGTTTCAAGATATTAGTGAGGAAAATAAGCCCTCCATATTTCATCGAATTATCTGCAACCGTTTTCTAGTTATCGTGTTCACAAAAAAGCGTGACATCCACACACATATCCACACACACACACACACACACACACACACACACACATCCGGACAATTGCTTAGAACATTGTATTAGATAAATAAATTAGGGAGGGTTAAATTGAATTAATTTAAAAATTTTGGAAAATGTTACCATTACAAAGCTTCCTCTACGAGGAAGCAAAAAGGAAATTCAGTCTCTCAAGATGAAAAATGTTACTTTTTCTAAATTTAACAACAAAATAAAGTAGCATTTAGACCGAATACATTCTAAATCGGGAAGGCTGTAAAGCGTGCATGCTGAAGTCAAAAAATCGTTTCGAAACATAATATTTAGTTGTGCCACTTGAAAAATTAGTAAAAATAGTTTCTTAGACCTTTTCTTCATCTTGCCTCTTTTTCAAAATGTTCGCTTAAGTTATTATTATTCAAATCGGCTGTAGTTGTATTTTTCTCGATTGAATGACATTAAAACAATTAAAAAATTCTCACTGTTCATCTTGATATAATATTATTTTAATTATTTTAATTCAATGGGCTACAATTGTTTTTTTTAAATTAAATTCAATTGGAACAATTAAAACATTATATTTTGTAATATTTTCTAAAAAAATGTAATGTGTAAATCTATAAGTTGAAAAAATTTTGTTTACGAAGTATTAGAAAATTGCATTGTTACAAGAAAAAGACAGTTGTAACCGAATTTATTGCATTTTTAGCGAAAATTTCCAGAAAAAGAGGCCAGATAAGAAAAGTGTTTGCAAACTTTTTTTTACAATTTTCAAGTGGAAGAACTTTACTTTTACAAATATTTTTTCGTTATTGAAAAAATACAAATTTTTATTTTCTATTGAAATAAACTCAATTTTCTCTTCTTTAAGATGTAGGCACAAGATAAATGATTTTTTCGATAAATGTACCCTATTAATACCAACTTAGAAAGAAAATCAAGAAAAAATAAAAAGGTGGCATCGTTGAGAAAATGAAGGTTGAAGAGTTTCAGAAAAACGGCAACGATTTTTTTTGTAAGAAACATTACCACCTTAAAAATTTGTAATACTCATAACTTAGTCAAAACCTTTTTTTCTACAAATAGCAAAATATGAGTCAACTAAAATCCCTTAAAAACAACATAAAAAAGAACATATTTTGTCTTAAACCGATTTGGTGACTTCACTTCACAATGCCATGAGATCAATGATTTCCTCGACTTCCAAGGATATGCAAGAAGCCGTAATCAAAAGGCTACAAAAAATGTTTCAAAGATATCTTTCACTGTAGATAGTTGGACCTCTGTATAAAAATATTTTCGGAATAAACTTTTTTTCATAGAAAATATAAATTCTAAAAACTACGAAACTTCAAAGACTTTTTAGATTTTCTTAATTTAAAGAAAAATCTGATGAAGTTTCTCTAGTCCATTAGTCTGATGTATGTTATGAAACAAAATTTTATATTTTTTTAATATCGCTCAGGTATGAAGGTAAAAGTTAGCTTTAACCTTGAGACAAGGCCTTTTTTACGTCCATCAACTCATTTTCTATTTATATTCATTTAAATATAGCCATATTAAAAATTTTGGAAACGGGCTTCTCGGTTGTTCGGTCAGATCGATCGATTTGACAAGAAGTTCGTTTTAACGAGACGATATGAGATGACAGCTCGATTGACAAGGCGATGAACAAAAATATTTTTGGTCGTTTCTCGGATCGTGTCGCTCGAATGAATCACTATTGCCGGCCGAGCAAGGTTTTGCAAATTTCATAATTTTCAGATCCCAACCTCTCTAACAATTGGTACCTCAAAACGCAACCTTCGGAATTTCCGCTGAAATTTTAGGAGTCGAATGGCAAAAAATGTAACAACCGAGGTAACAACTTGAAAAACGATAATTTGCGAAATGTATTTAGTTTTGCAAATCATACAATAGTCTTTTCTCAACGGATAAAAGCAGAAACAACATTTTGAAAAATCTTTGGTATTTTCGCTCAGAAGAGATTAACAAAATATTAATTTGTTTATAATTAATAACGTGGCCGCATCATGAACGTTTTGCAAATTTGATACAGGATAGAGACTTGAGTGTATATTTACTCACTCAAGTTTGCAAAATGTTTTGAATTTTCGTGGAACAATGAGGGGAAAATTTTGCAATTTAATTGTTTTAAACAAATTGCCGACACGATGACGTTATGCAAAATTTTATTTTATGTTCAACATATGAAAAAAAACATACAATTTTTCTGAAGACCTTCGGAATTTTTGTTAATTGATTAGCTATTTCCACTAGTCTACTTTTCACAACATTAAAGTTTGCCACAGATATGGACTTGAAACTTGTGTAAAATCTCACATTTTTATTACTTTTGAGTTTTTGAAATTACATTTCGAAATAAAAATAAAATGATTTCATATATTTATGTGACAAATAAGTTGAAGAAAAGTGATAATTAAAATATTTTTCAGACGTCCTAAATTTGATTTCGATGAAGGTTGCTCCAACACGGGGTGGATTGGAAAGATTTTAATTTTTGACTATTTACCATAAGTGACATATCGTTGGAATCGCCGAAAAACATAGATTCCTAATATAATATTATTAAATTATTAATTGTAAAATTTAAAAAAATCATGTTACGTATTTCACTCCTCATTAGTACAAAGGACCCCCCGCAGGTAAGGGTCGGCGAAAGAGAGCTCAGAAGAGCAACCGGTGGGTTGTAGACTGGGTGATGAGGTGGGTGTACCTGAGCTATTGAAACTGGACATTATAAATAGTGCTACTACACTCATATAATTCCGGAGTTCTCGAACAATAAAATTAATCTCTTTTCAGTTTGGGTCCCAGTTAGGAAATTTTCGATCTAATTTATTACTCTAAAATTCGAAGCTTTTCAACTTTGAAGACCCATAAAATCAATTTAAATAACAAAATCATTATAAAAATTCAGAGTCTTCTTATATTACTAGGTTCTTATAAACGTATTTTTTTTTGTTTATTCAACTTCATTGTCATTCCAGATGTTGGACGATTGTCCAGTTATTCTGATTCTAAAGGCGTCGATTCATAATTTGTTCTATTTTTAATACATTCTCAAATTGATTATGGAGAGAAATATTTCAAAAAACAAAGCCCCAACAAAAACCTCTACCGTGCAAAAAATTTATCAACTTCAAAAGTATGAATTTGTCAAATAGAATATGGTGAAAAATTTTAAGAAAAAATAATTATAATAAAATATATTTTGAAAGCATATACTTTGAAAAAAATTTCATTTCAGGTCTTTATTCATGAGCGTACATTTTCACTTTTAAGAATTTCAAAATGCAGTAATACTTGAACGACCTTTTATGTTTATTCCGAATTAAAAATGGTTTAATCCGAAATGAAAAAGCCTGCCTTTTCATTTCCGACAATTACTTCGTTTATAACAATTGCAGAACTATGAAAAATAATGTGATTGTTTGAAAATTGTTTAAACAAAGAACGAAAAAATACGGCATCTAGATATTTCGGAGACGAATCTAGAGGTGTTTTTCATTTCCCGATACGACTCTTATTTTTTTTTAAATAATTGCTAATGTATTAATACTTTTAATGCAAATTCTAAAAGGAAAATTATGCTCATATTTTTCACCAAAAGGAGCAAGTTCCGACAAAAAAATGAAATGTTAATCCTCATCGATACATTAAGTACCAACAACATCGTCAAAAAAACTTAGGAGTTGCATTTTAAGCCAAAGAGTTGAATTTTCATGCCAAAAGGACGAACTTTGAACCAACGAGATTATTTTTAGCCAAAAAAGATGAATTTTCAACCATGTAAAATTACTTTTCTTCCATAGGAAATGAATTTTGAAGATTGAAATTGAAAAAAAAATCAATTTACTACAAATAGTTGAAATTTTAATTCACAAAAATTAATTTTCAAAAAAAAGAAGAACTATCAACCAGTTGCATCCAATATAAAATGAAGGTTTTTTACAAAATAGTAGAATCCTCAAACAAAATGATTAATTCCGAACAAACAAGGTTAATGTTAAAACCAAGAGAACAAATTTTCAAGAAACTACATGAATTTTCTACCAAATAGTTGAATCACAATTAGGGCTACAGTTTAATATGAGGGCTACATTTACAACCAAAAGTGCAATAAATATATTTTCAGATAAAAAAATTAAGTTAAGAAAAAGAATTTCCAACAAAATACTTACATTTGCGAAAAAAGTTTAATTTTCAGCAAAAAATATGATTTCTCAACATAAAAGTTAATTAACGACCAGATAGCAGAATTTTTAACTGATAAAGAGATAAATTTCCAACCAAAAGTGGAATAATTAATATTGCAAATAGAAAATAATTAAAAGAAAAATTAATTGTCAACCAAATAGTTACGTCATGAAATGAATAGTTTAATGTTCAATTAAAAATATGGAATTTTAAGAAAAAAGTTCATTTACGACGAAATAGTTGAATTTTTAACTTATAAGCGATACATTTTCAACCAAAAGTGGAGTGAAACTTTTCAGATAAAAAATGTATTTTTCCACAAAAACAAAAGAATTTCTAAAAAAATAGATATTTTGAAAGAAGTAGTTGAATTTTGAACGAAAAATGTTAATTCTCAACGAAGAAGTTAATTTACGACCAAATGATTGAATTTTTACATAAAAAAGATATATTCTCAACCAAAAATGGAATAATTATATTTTCAGTTGAAGAAACATTTTGAACGGAAAAAGCAAATTATCGACCAGTTAACTCCGATGGAAAATTACAAATTCTTGACAAAATAGTTGCATCCTCAAACACAATGATGATTTTTTAACAAACACGAATAATGTTACATATAACAAAGAGAAGAATTTCCAAAAAAAATGAATTGTCGACCAAAAAGTTGAATCATAAACTTGTGAGGGATACATTTTGAACCAAACGTGAAATAAATAAATTTTCAGTTAAAAAAATTATTTGAAAAAAAAGGATTTTCAACCGAATAGTTACATTTTCAAATGAATAGTTTAAGCATAAACCAAAATTATTAATTTTTAACAAAACAGTACCTTTATGACAAAATACTTGAATTTTCCAAATGCAATAAACGGAATCCTAACAAAATAGTCACATTTTCAAATTAATAGTTCAATTATCAATCAAAAACATGAATTTTTCAACAAACCATAAATTCTCAAGCTGTTAGCACACATTTCTACACAAAAAAGCCGAAAAGACAAATTCTTTACATAAGTGTTCATTTACGACCAACTAAGTGAATTTCAATTTAAAACCATGTATGTTCAACCAAAAAATTCATTATTTACAATGTAGTTCAACTTTAAACCAAGTAGTTGATTTTTCTGCAAAAATGTATTCCTAATGCAATATGCTGTTGACATATGTTGGATAGGTAGTATTTCAACCAAAAGAGATTTTAATTCGAAGACAAAAATAGTTGAATTAAACTAAAAAACGACCAATTTTGAACATAACAGCTGAATCCTCAACCAAAACGGAATAATTTTCAGCCAAGCAGTAACATTTTCAGTCAAGAAAATCAATTCTCAACAAGAAAAAAAGAACTTAAAATTTCAAGTGAAACAGATTGATTAAAAAAAAACAGTTAAAAAAATTTACTTTCACATTTGTATTGAGCGGCACCAAAAAATCTCTAGAATTTTAAAATTTGGAAATTTTAGAGCGAAATTTCTCTTCAGCTACCCTAAAAACGTATAAATACTAATTTTCATAAAATTTCAACCATTTAAAAGAATTTTCATTTGCGATATTATATCCTCCATTTTGAATTTTTGAAGTCTGATATCAAATTCGGACTCAGCGACCTGAAAAACTTACAAATACTCATTTGCATGCAAATTCAATGATTTTCAAATTTTGGTATCAACCCTTTTGAATTTTGGAATTCTGATACCAAATTTAAATTCAGCGGCCTCAAAAACATAAAGATACTATTTTTTGTAAAGATTGAACCATTTTCAAGCTTTTATATTCACGATTGAATCTTATTATTGGCAGTTTTCAAATTTCGGCCGGCGAAAGGCACCTGCTGATTCACTGAGAGTAAATGCAGTGTTGCCAAATCACGGAGGTGGGAAGGTGGTGCCTCTTACCTGTGATTGGATTTATATATGCTGGAGGTGAGAACGTACAGCTTGTATCTGCTACTATGGCGACACTAGCGCCGGTGTGATATATACCCGAACTAGGTAGGCTATACTGTTGATAAAGGATGAACGTTGTCACCTCCGAACGTTTTTTCGCCAAATGCAATGAAAGTCCATCTAAAATGGATTTACATCGAAAAATAGGCAAAACGTTGTCACCTCCGTTTTCGGAGGTGACAACGTTATATATGAGGCGACAACGTCTAGTATATATATCTCAAACTGTAAACAAACTGTATTAATTGGTTCATGCATGTATCTATAAATTAGTGTTTTTGTATAATATTTATAAAATAATCATTTTCTATGAAATAAATTCTTAAAATATTAATGTTTAATAAATATTAAATTTATTAAAATACTGAAATTTTCACCTAAATTTTAACTCTGGCGGCAATTATGTTCTCCTCCTAAAAGTAAAAGATTCAAATCCATTGATTCTTCTTTAATGACAGTAATATGACTTTAGTTTTCAACTTTTATACCAATGCTGAAATGGTCTAAAACAAATCAAAATATATCTATTATTAAAGATATTAAACAAAACAAGATTCAAGAACTTTTTAAGAATAATTTGTAAGCTATTTACCATTATCATATGAAGCCCTCAGAGGAAAAATGTGACTCGGAGAGTTTTGGGGAAAAAGCAGTAAAGAAAAAGTTCCGAGGAAAAATAGTAACCGAAAAAGTCAAGAGGAAAAAAGGTAAACAGAATCGCGAGGTAAAAATGTTACTCGGAAATATCCGAGGAAAAACGTTATAGAAAACTTTAAGGGATAAAATGTGATAGAAAAAGTTCCAAGGAAAAACGTTTCTCTTGATATTATAAGTTGAGCACGAAAACACTTTAAGAAAACAAGAACGTCAATATGATCAGTTCCATTGAGCCAGCATCTCCACAATCGAATATTGCGATTTTTCATAGCTCAGAATTCTGGGCTTCTTTGGGGCTCTTGGAATCCGCAAACAAACTTCCCCCGAAATAACCCTTAAGTTCAAAAATCAACCCCCTTCAAAAAATTTGAATTTTTCGCAAATTTATTCCCGGCATATTATTGGGCTTTTTTCGGCTCCTCGAAAATACCCACTCCGATTTTTGGGCTCCAACCCTTAACGTTAAAGATCAACCCCTTTCTCCCACGCAGATATGACTTTGTCAAAAAATACTCTTTTTGAGAATTTAACAGTGTGAATAAAGTCTCTGATTTTTGGGCTCCTCAAAACTACCCACTCCGATTCTTGGGCTCCAACCCTTAACTTTAAAAATCAACCCCTTTCTCCCTCGCAGATATGACTTTGTCAAAAGATAATCTTTTTGAGAATTTCACAGTGTGGATGGAGTCTCAGCTTTTGGGCTTCTCAAAACTACCCATTTCGATATTTGGGCTCCAACCCTTAACGATAAAAATCAACTTCTTTCTCCCACGCAGACATGACTTTGTCAAAAGATAATATTTTTGAGAATTTCACAGTGTGGATGGAGTCTCAGATTTTTGGGTTCCTCGAAAATACCTACCCTGATTTTTGGGCTCCAACCCTTATCGTTAAAGATCAACCCCTTGGAACCACGCAGAAATGACTTTGTCAAAAAATAATGTTTCTAAGAATTTTAAGGTATCAATGGAGTCTATGATTTTTGGGCTCCTCGAAAATACCCACTCCGATTTTCGGGCTCCAACCCTCAACGCTAAAAATCAACCCCTTGGTACCACGCAGATATGGCATTGTCAAAATATAATCTTTTTTAGAATTTTACAATGTGGCTATAGTCTCTGATTTTTGGGCTCCTGGAAGATACCCACTCCAGTTTTGGAGCTCCAACCCTTAAAGTCAAAAATCAACCCCTTGGAACCACGCAGATATGACTTTGTCAAAAAATAATGCTTTTAAGAATTTTAAAGTATCAATAGAGTCACTGATTTTTGAGCTCCTCGAAAACACACACTTCCATTTTTGGGCTCCAACCCTTACCGGGAAAATCAACCCCTTGGTACCAAGCAGATATGACTTTGTCAAAAAACAATCTTTTTGATAATTCGAATATGTGGCTAGAGTCTCTGATTTTTGGGCTCCTATTTAGGCTCCAACCCTTAACGTTAAAAATCAACCCCTTGGTACCACGCAGATATGGTATTGTCCAAAAATAATCTTTTTGAGAATTTTACAATGTGGCTAGAGTCTCTCATGTTTGAGCTCCTCGAAGATACCCATGCTGATATCTGAGCTTCAACCCTTATCGTTAAAGATCAACCCCTTGTTACCACGCAGATATGACTTTGCCAAAAAAAAATCTTTTTCAGAATTTTACATTGTGGATAGAGACTTTGATTTTTCGGCTCCTCAAACAAAAAACACACCGATTTTTGGGCTCCAACCCTTGAAGTTAAAAATCAAGCCCTTGGTTCCACGCAGATATGACTTTGTCAAAAAAAAATCTTTTTTAGAATTTTACAGTGTGGATAGAGACTTTGATTTTCAAGCTCCACGAAAATAACCACTCTGATTTTTGGGCTCAAACCCTTAACGTTAAAAATCAACCCGTGGTACCACGCAGAAATGACTTTGTCAAAAAATAATCATTTTTAAATTTTACAATGTGGCTAGAGTCTCTGATGTTTGTGCTCCTCGAAGATACCCACTCCGATTTTTGGGCTCCAACCCTTAAAATTAAAAATCAACCCCTTGACACCACGCAGATATGACTTTGTCAAAAAATAATCTTTTTCAGAATTTCACAATGTGGATACAGACTTTGATTTTTGGGCTCCTCGAAAATACCCATGCTGATTTCTGAGCTTCAACCCTTATCGTTAAAGATCAACCCCTTGTTACCACGCAGATACGACTTTGTCAAAAAATATTGTTTTAAAAAATTTTAAAGTAACAATAGAGTCTCTGATTTTTGGGCTCCTCGAAAATACCCACTCCGATTTTCGGGCTTCAACCCTTAACGTTAAAAATGGTATTTTCGAGGAGCCCAAAATTCAGAGACTCTATTTATACTTTAAAATTCTTAAAAACATTATTTGTTGACAAAGTCATTTCTGCGTGTTTTCAAGGGGTTGATCTTTAACGGTAAGGGTGAGCCCAAAAATCAGGGTAGGTATTTTCGAGGAGCCCAAAAATCTGAGACTCCATCCACACTGTGAAATTCTCAAAAAGATTATCTTTTGACAAAGTCATATCTGCGTGGGAGAAAGGGGTTGATTTTTAAAGTTAAGGGTTGGAGCCCAAAAATCGGAGTGGGCAGTTTTAAGGAGCTCAAAAATCAGATACTTTATCTACACTGTAAAATTCTCAAAAAGAGTATTTTTTGACAAAGTCATATCTGCGTGGGAGAAAGGGGTTGAGTTTTAACGTTAAGGGTTGGAGCCCAAAAATCGGAGTGGGTATTTTCGAGGAGCCCAAAAATCAGAGACTCTATTGATGCTTTAAAATTCTTAAAAACATTATTTTTTGTCAAAGTCATTTCTGCGTGGTTCCAAGGGGTTGATCTTTAACGACGAGGGTTGGAGCCCAAAAATCAGGGTAGGTATTTTCGAAGAGCCCAAACATCTAAGACTCCATCCACACTGTGAAATTCTCAAAAAGATTATCTTTTGACAAATTCATGTCTGCGTGGGAGAAAGGGGTTGATTTTTATCGTTAAAGGTTGAAGCCTAAAAATCGAAATGGGTAGTTTTGAGAAGCCCAATAATCTTAGACTCCATCCACACTGTGAAATTCTCAAAAAGATTATCTTTTGACAAAGTCATATCTGCGTGGAAGAAAGGGGTTGATTTTTAAAGTTAAGGGTTGGAGCCCAAAATTCGGAGTGGGCAGTTTTGAGGAGCCTAAAAATCAGAGACTTTATCCACACTGTAAAATTCTAAAAAGAGTATTTTTTGACAAAATCATATCTGCGTGGGAGAAAGGGGTTAATTTTTAACGTTCAGGGTTGGAGCCAAAAATCGGAGTGGGTATTTTCGAGGAGCCGAAAAAAGCCCAATCATATGCCGGGAAAAATTTGCGAAAAATTCAAATTTTTTGGACGGGGTTGATTTTCTAATTTGAGGGTTGTTTCGGGGGAAGTTTTTTTGCGGATTCCAAGAGCCCCAAGGAAGCCCAAAATTCTGAGCTATGAAAAATCGCAATAGTCGATTGTGGAGATGTTGGCTTAATGGACCTGATCATATTGACGTTCTTGTTTTCTTAAAGTGTTTTCGTGCTCAACTTATAATGTCAAGAGAAACGTTTTTCCTCGGAACTTTTTCTATTACATTTTATCCCTCAAAGTTTTCTATAACGTTTTTCCTCGGATATTTCCGAGTAACATTTTTACCTCGCGATTCTGTCTACCTTTTTTCCTCTGGACTTTTTCGGTTACTATTTTTCCTCGGAAGTTTTTCTTTACTGTTTTTCCTCAAAACTCTCTGAGTCACATTTTTCCTCTGAGGGCTTCATATAGACTTCCAAGAACTTCAATTCTTTGTGTTTGAGTTAATTTAATATTTTGTGTCATAGTTCAAATGTTAATAATTAATTTGTACTCTCCGTTTGTGATACTGCTTAAATATTGATTTGCGTTTGTATGCTGAGGAATGAATTCATCTCTTAAAAGTCCTTCAATTTCTACATGTGAAATGTATGTAAAGGCAATATTTAAATCAAATATTAAAAAAAAACATCAATTAAACAAATAATTAATTAATTAATTTTAATTATGAGTCCTGTATTTTTAAGAATAGTTTGCTTTTCAAGTGGAATTTTTGTAACTTCTCCGCGATTTTGTTCTATATCAAACAATCACATTTTTGTTATTTTTGTATTTTTCGTTAAAAGTAATTCATAAGGAAAATTTCCATCAGTATAATTTAAATTTTGTTTCGCCGTCATATTTTGAATTAGTAGTTTCTAAAATATTAGTAAACAGTATTATTAATTATTCATAAATTAACCAAAATATAAAGCTTACTTGATTTTGTTCAATTTTTGTTGAAATTTCAGAAACATTCTTATTCCTCGCTAGACAGGATATTATACATTCTTCATTAGTATTTAATATAAATTTAAATAATTCGAACTCCTTTCCTGAACCGTCTTTGTCTAAAAAGGTTTTAAGTTTTTGCATACTTTCTACATTTGCATCAACTGACCTATATATTATAAATATTAAAATACATAGATAAATAAGTAAATATGAATAGTTTGGAGATGCTTACACAAATTTATCTCCTATATGATTTTTTTTTTCAGAAAATTTGTTGTAAAAGGAAAATCATGGTTATGATTTGATTTAAGTTTTTTTCTTTGATTAGGTAATGTAAATAAGATAAAAAATTATATTAAAGATATAAAGTATGTACTACAAAATGCGACAAATCAAAACTAACAAATTATATAAATGTAGTAAAGTTCAGATTGTAGAGAAATTCAGGTCTGAAGCAATTCTACCGTGTAACGGGTCTGTATGCTCTCCTTACAAGATACAAGTGTGAATTTTCATTGAATTGCGAGGAGCACTCAGTACAGCTATCTTGGGTTATAAGCCCAATCTCTAAGGAGATATTAGGAATCGCTGATTTTTCATCATTATGACTCGCGAATCCAATTGGTGATTCCGCTCTGCAGAATCACCTTTTTCCTACTTGAAGCTACTGAAAAGAATAACATACAAATCTCCTAACGAGATGAAATTTACTCTTTATTTAAATTTGATCATTTGCCCAAGAAAACTCAAATAACGATAGAGAAGATTTATTCTCCTTTGGAATACAGGATTCTCATCATTTTCACCCGTAATAGAAATTACTGTATTATAGAACTAAAAAGAATATAAAAAATTTATCTCAAAGAGCCATGCTCGTATTGAGAAAAGACAAAGATATTAAAAACTAAATATTTAGCTGTTTCACAGCAAGCAATTACATTTAAATGTCAATTTCTGAATGACTTTAAAGCAGGTATTTTTCTACTGCCAATTCCCGACTATTTTCTCGGAAATTGACACAGAATACCTGGAAGCATTACTACTCTTACGTCCCGCGTACCCTCACAGCTGGCGAATGCGTGCGAAAGAAAATCAATAAATATCTATATGTCGCAGAGCCGTCCTAATAAGATAAGAAACTGTTTTGTATATACACGAGACTCTATAATAATTCTAAAGCATGAATTAATCTTCTCTTACTCAGAGAAAGATTCTAGTGGACTATACGTTCTGTCTATCTGTCCTGAATCTAAAAAGACATTAATTGCCAACGCGCATGTAATTAAAGAGACGTATTGGGTTACTCTAGTAGGGAACCGCAGTTCTTCTCTTAGAGTTGGTGCTCATGCCAACGCATCGGGAAAAAGATTTGCTTTCTTGTCGGGAGCGGCTATTTAACAGCTCACCCCTCTGGTAGCTAGGTCAGTCCCCTCTCCGGTGTTACCTATGCTACTTGTACGCTCCGCTGCTTGTTGAAATTCAAACAGGGCTTACCGCATACTACTTACGATGTCGGTAAACTCTATCGCTTCCTTATCGATTCCCGATATGTTACGTTGCTCAAAGATGGAACTCCTCAGATCATAACATAAACGTATGTTATTGTTTAAAAAAAATTTGAAACGTAATGTCACTGTTGATTTATTCATTTTTAGTATTTCAAATTAGATAAAATTGGATAAATATAAAATGATAAAGCATTTTTTGAAACAGAATTGAAAAGTTGATTGGAAAATGATTGATTTGAAAATGACCAACGTAGAAAACACCATGATTTGAAATCTTCCTACAACTAAACAAAATTGAAAAGTTGATTGGAAAATGATTTAAATTTTGATTCCATTGAAAATGACCATCGTAGAAAATTCCATGATGTAAAATCTTCCTTCAGCAAAAAATCATGAAAGATAAGTTTTAGTTTAAAATGGATAATCGATATCATATTAAAATTCCAATTAAGCCAAATGGTAATTGTTTATTTAACTCTTTAGCCTTTTGTGTACAAAGACCAACAAAAACATTGGAAAGTAAGGAAAGTAATTGTTCAATACGTAATTAAGAATGAGGATTTATATGAACATTTCATATTAGGTGATGAATCTTATGATAATCAAGTACTTGATCGAAATTCTTATGAGTCATATATGTTACAAAATACCGTTTATGGTGGAGCAGTAGAAATTCAAGCTTTTGTTCGCATTTATAATAGAAGTATAGTATACCATTAAGCCATTTCCCTTTCAGGGTAGGCGTGACACTACCCGATTCGGGTAGTGTTTCTAGGTGGATAGTTTCTTGTAGTAAATAACTACTACAAGTGTGGGCTCACCACACCCACGGTGGGCCAACAGCACGCAGTATTCTCGAATGTCACCCATCCAAGTACTAACCGCGCCCAACGCTGCTTAACTTCATTGATCTGACGAGAACTGGTTTTTTCAGCGTGTAATTTATAGTAATTTATCATAATATAATAAATAACACAAGAACATATGGACCAAGTAATAGTAATAATGAAATAGTTTTTTTGTTGTCGGGAACTTTTCATAAGGGTTATAATGACATATTAGAATATGATAATTCTTCTTTTTTTAATGATTATCGAAAATATTACAATCATTCATACAGGGTGTGCCAGTACTCAAACAACATTTTTGTATTTTTAATTCTAACCAAAAAATGGCGTCGAAAATAATTATAAAATTTGTTTGCTGAAGTTAACAATTATCGAGTAATTAACAATTAAAGATTAACCAATCAGAACCACGCGTTAAAAGGTCGACAGTCCATGTGCCATCGTCAAGAGTGTGTGGATAAACAAGTTCAGTTCGTATAATTTCTTCTCCGTTCGCTTTTCCAGTAGGTTTTGACTCTCTGGTGTCAGAGAGTCACAATGAATTTTGTAGAATTTTCGAGAACTCAGTGGAATTCTCCTGAATTCTGAAGAATTCTCTTGAATTCAGCAGAATTTTCTTAAAATCAGCGAAATTCTCTCTAACTCTGTAGAATTCTTTTTAATTCGAAAGAATTTGGCTGATTTCAAGAATATTCTGCTAAATTTGAAAGAAAACAGGATAATTTCACTAAATTGAAGAGAATTCTGCCAAACCTAGGAGAATTCTACTGAATTGAAGAGAATTAAACAAAGTTTAAGAGAATTTTAAATATTTCAAGAGAATTCTACTGAATTTAAAAGAATTATACACAATTTAAGAGAATTCTACATAATTAAAGAGAATTTTACTGAATTTACGAGATATTTTTACAGAATTCCAGAGAATTATGATCAATTCAAGGAAATTCTACTGAATTCAGGAGAATTCTACATTATTCAAGAGAATGGTGTTGATCTCAAGAGAATTCTGCCGAACGTTAGAGAATTCTGCTGAATTGAAGAGTTCTGCCGAACTTAAAAGAGTGTTACTGAATTCAAGAGAATTATACTGAATTCATGAGAATGATGCAAAATTCAAGAGAATTATACTGAATTCATGAGAATGATACAAAATTCAAGAGAATTTCACTGAATTAAAAAGAATTCTGCTGAAATCAAAAGAATTCTACAGAGTTAGAGAGAATTTCGCTGATTTTAAGAAAATTATGCTGAATTCAAGAGAATTCTTCAGAATTTAGGAGAATTCCACTGAGTTCTCGAAAATTCTATAAAATTCAAGGGAATAAACAGAATTCATGAGAATGTTGTCTAATTTGGCTGATTGTGGAAAATATTTTTTGCAATTTTTGTATCTCGTTCACGTGTGAAGTTACACCAGAGAATCACAACCTACTCGAAAAGCGAACGGAGGAGAAATTATACGAACTGAACTTGTTTATGCACACACTCTTGACGATGGCACATGGACTGTCGACCTTCTAACGCGTGCTTCTGATTGGTTAATCTTTAATTGTTAATTACTCGGTAATTATTAACTATAGCAAAAAATATTTCAAATTATTTTCGATGCCATTTTGTTGCTAGAATTCAAAAATACAACAATGTTGTTTGAGTACTGGGACACCCTGTATTACGATAAAAATAAAAATAAATAATTAGAGAAAAAGAGCAAATAAAAAAGAAAAATTATTCTGATTTAGAAAGGAAAAGGAACGCTAATAGGGTGAAAAATATGACACAAGAACGCTTAGAGAGAAAAATACAGACCGATCGTAGGGAATTTATAACAGAGACATGACTTACCAATAAAATAAAAAAAGGTATTACAACAAATATGACGGAGGTACAAGTTAAGAAAAAAAGGGAGAAGGATTTGGTGAAAAATATGATCGAAGGCAAAGTACAAAAGAAGCGGAAAATGAATTTGGTGAAGAATATGACTGAAAATCAGGTGGTTAGGAAAAGAAAGACAGATTTAGTTACGAATATGAATAGAGAACTTAAGAAAAAAAAAAGAAAAAAAAATTATTGTTGAGTATATGGACAAGATACGGTTAGAAAAGAAAAGATAAAAGGATAAAGTAATGCATGTGCCAGAAAAGCGAATAAATAAAAAAGAAGAATTCAACACCTTTCGAGGTTAAATTCGTTAAATATAAATTATTCTGAGATTATAAATGTAGGTATTGTTCAGATTTATTTTGGTGTCTAGAGTTTTCTCTAATAAAAATATAAATTAAAAAATTAAAAAAAAAAAAATTAAAAATAAAATTAAAAATTAAAAAAAAAATAAAAATATCTCCTTTAAAAGATTATAATAAAAACTTAAAAATCCAATTGTTCGAGAGAAAATTCAGAGATTTAATTCGTTTTTATAACAATAGGTTTTCGTTTGCCAGTTTTAATGCAAATTCAGTCAATGAAGCGAAAAAAAGGAATTTATAATTTAAAAAATCAAGTGTGTTGAATATTAATCCATATGTTATGAAATATAGATATTTGCATGAATTATCAAAAGATAAAAAACTTCCTGAATATAATTTATTTTTGGTTCGTAATTTTAATTTAAATAAACATGTTTATAATGAACCGAAAACAGCAGAATGTGCAGCTTTACATTTGATTTTAAGATTTATCCTAGAAAGATTCCATTTGGTAATGAGTCGTATACTTTTTTGAACAAATTATCCTTTCATTTAGATCCAGTGACATTACCTATTATGTTTCCATCAGAAGATTTAGGATGGAGTCCCAATTAAAACAAAAAATTAATAGTGACAAAAGATTGACGGCTCTACAATATTACGCATATTGTTTGGCTTATCGACCAAATAAAAAATTTAGTACAAATTTAATATTGTGAACGTTTAACACAGCAATACGTAATTCAGGCTTTTATAATAATTGAAAGTACTAGGCTAAATTATCTTCGGTACAACCAACACAAGTTAAGAGTAGAATGTTATCAAGGTTTAGTCGATCATGTTTCACGTAGCGTTTTAAATAATTCCAGTAATTTTGAAGATAAAGAACGTTTAGGAAATGTGTTTGTTTTACCTTCTACTCATATTGGTAGTCCAAGGCATATGCATCAAAATCGTTAAGGTGCAATGACAATAAATCGTGATGTAGGGAGACCAGATATATTTGTTACAGTGACCTGTAATCCTAATATTACGTTACTACGTAATTACGTTATTACGTTACGCTATTAATTACGTTGTATAATATCAGATATTATAAGTGGAACAATCTCTGGTGAAATTTAAGGGCACGGTTATACTATTGAATTTCTGAAGAGAGGATTACCTCATGCTCATTTACTATTTATTTTACATTACAAAAATAAATTAGTAAATACTGAAGATATAGATAAACATATTTCTGCTGAAATTCCAGACGATGTCTGTGATTTAAGAGCATTAGTTTTGAAGTATATGTTACATGGTCCTAATACAGAAAATTCTCTGTGTTATAATAAAGAAAAAAATGTGTAATAAAAAGTTTTAAAAACAATTTTGAAATCAAACAGAATTGGAAAAAAACCAAATTTTCTAAATATAGACGAAGGGATAAAGATAAATTTTATGTAATATACAAGTAGATGGAAAATTTGTAAATGCAGATAATTCGATGGTTGTTCCTTATAATGAAATACTTTGCAAAAAAATTAGATGTCATATAAATATTGAGTATTGCTCTTCAATTATGAGTACTAAATATATTTATAAATATTTACATAAAGTTCATGATAGACCTTATACATATATCACTAAAGGAAAATAATACAAAAGATTGTAATAAAAGAGAAATTCACGATGAAATTACAGAATATATTGATAGTCGTTACGTCAGTCCCATGGAAGCTGCATAGCGAATAGAAGAATTGTCTTCATCAGGAAGATCACATGCAGTAATTCGATTAGCATTTCATACACAAGAACAACAAATAATTTTTTAAGAAAATAAAGAACTCATATGAAGCTTTAAAAAGAATGATAGCACAACTGTTACAGGGTGGTTTCAATGAAATAGGGAAGATAAATCAGCTAAAAAAATTAAATATTGAAATTTACCAAAGTCTTACTATTTTAATTCTTCTAACAAATTTTGGTTTAAACGAAACAGTTTTTCAAAATGTCTTGGTAGAATGAATAATGTTAGTCCAAAAGATATCGAAAGATTTCATTTAAAATTAATTTTGAACCGTGTTGAAGGTGCAAAAAGTTTTATCGATTTAAAAACACACGAAAATATAACATATGATTAATTTCTAAATGCAGCTATTGCTATCGGATTGGTAGAAATTGATATCCAAGTTTTTAACATTTTTGAGCAAGCCTGTAACATTATGTCTAAAGAATTACGAAAATTGTATGCTTGGTAACTTATTGCTGATACTACACTTTCGCAATATAAAATATGTGATAAATTTATAACCTTCTTTTGTGAAGGATTTTCAGATAATCACAAACAAAGAGCATTAAATGAAATAAATGAAGTTTTACAATTAGAAAACATGACGTGTTCCAATTTTGGCTAAACGTTGATCAACATTTCATTTTTAATAATACTATCCAAAATAATACATTTTTGAAATATTGAAATATAAATATCTATATATCTTGAATTTTTTGTGAGTTCATTTTGATCCCAAGAAAGTCCTCAAATGCCAGAAAAAACTGTTGTTGATGTTTCTATGGGCATGAAAAATAAAAGTTAAAAATAAGGGTATATTAAAAGATGATTATCTCTTGCAGATTAGCATCTTAAAATCTGGCAAAAATTGAGAAGACTCTAGGCAACCCAAAAAATGTAAAAAAAAAATTGAAATTAAAAAAACTTTAAAACTCTGCATAAAATAATTTTTTTAAACCTATTTTGCTCGCGCGCGTTACCTAGATCTAAATCTATCGATTCAGTAAACTTCATGGGTGTCCTAATGCACTACTTTTAGGCATGGTATTGTTTGCGATTTCTGAAATTGGTTATTTTCCACCCACCCTACCGTGGACGTGTCCGGCAGCCTGGTTAAAGGCCCTAGGCGGGACATGAGTTTAGTACCAGTGGATTCATTTACAGGTGCTAGCATTATCTCCCACTCAAAACCATAAATAATCATTTTGACTCCTACTTAGAAAAATGCGAATATCTCTTAAATCAGAACTGGTCATAAGGGTCCTTTTCATGCCGAGGCCCACATATCATCTTCAATAACTAAAAAGTATCTTTACTGGGTGTCATTCGACGTGGAATTCCGTAAGCTTTTGTGACTAGCTTTTTTATGATCGAGTCATCGTATTTCAAAGTCAGCAGTGATTTTCAGTACCGCTTACGCTACTCGTTCTTATAATTTCCGAAGGAAGTATATTTAAAATGAATTCGATATTTTTTATGTACATCAGCAATACATATTTGTTTTAAATGTATGCTTTATAGGTTGTGTGCGCAGTTTGCAATCACGTTTCCGTAACGTATGAGCCCTTCATGTATTTGTCTGTGCCATTGCCTTATGCTATGGAGAGACAACTAAGTGTCACTTATATTCCTGCCAACAATGAACCTCCTGTGAGGTGTGTCGTTTCTCTGAATAAGCAAGCAAAAGTTGACAAACTGAAAGAGGAACTACTCAAAAGTCTCGGCAAAGAACACGTAGCAATGTGTAGCATTGCTCTAGCTGAGGTTTTGGAGAATCACATTGCCAGGATTTTGGTAAGTTCTTTTTTTAAACTAATAAATACGTCAATCTTGTAATAACAGATAATAATTTTTAATGACTTTTTAGAACTTGCGGTAACAACTGATGAGTCATGTTGATCGAATAGAAGAAACTATGCAAGAGCTCACTAAAACTTTAAAAAATTGTATATACCTTGCACAAAATTTTTGAGAAAAAATTACCCTACGGAAAGGCCTAATTATCCATTATTTATTCATTCTTGTACATTTTAAATAATTTAACCGAAAATTGTCCGATATATTAAAAAAGATATTAGGGCCAACATTCAATGACACTTGACCGATTTCAAAGGAAATTAGGCAGTCTGACTGGCGATGTCATAGAATTGTTTAGAATTATTGTATATGTATAGCTAATTAGAACGTGTGAAGGTTTCTGCTAGAAAATGTTGACTGGGGACACCTCCGCAGCTCAGATGGTCAATTTTCAATTGAGTTGGTGTGATAGATTTCTGCATTTCGGGTGGTAAAACAGAATCTTCTGTTAGAATTGATCAAAATGAGTCAAATGAGAATCTTAGACAAAACATGTGAAGTATATTGTTTGCAAGGTAAAATATGAGACACGTGTTTTTTTCAACTAATCATTTTTTCACGATCTTAAGACTACTTGAATATTTAGGTGAATTATTAAAACAAACAAAAAACGATTTCCTTTTGTAGAAAAACTTTTTCTCTATAATATATTATAAATTTTTCAAAATAATAAGTCTTTTTTTGAACATTTATTTATAGTTCCGTTTCGTCATATTTGTTTTGTTGGTCATTTTAAATATTTACAACGCAGCGACAGTGCCGCTGGTGGCAAAACTACACAGCAAAGTAGTTAGCGAGGCTGGCCGAGGGGCGTGTGCCGCGCGCTCTCCCCTCGACCAAGTGCCAACAGCGATGACTCGGGGCGCGACTCCAAAAGTTCAGTTTCGTTTCAGTCGTGACAAAGCGAAGAAGTAGCTCCTGAATTCCAAAAATTATGTTAAAGAAGTCCAACACCGCGTTCCTATCGTTACCAGGTAACGGTGCGAACCTAGAACCTAGAACTAAAAGAACAAGAACTAATATTTCCGTAAAAGTTGTTTTCTGATATTATACTTGACGTATAGGTGAATACAAATCAAATCTGCATTGGCGTATTAAACTAGCTGTGAATTCAATATCGGGTGTTACTCTGTGATTGTATTTATAAACTTATGGTGCTCATTTTGAACACTTTGCTTTATCATCATGATTATATAGCAAAAGTATTTGCTTCCTCATAGAGGAAGCATTAATGATTTTTCATTTTAAAACTTTCATGAATGCTAAAGATTAATTAATTTGTCTCCCATCAGGGTGTATTTTCTATTTATGCCTCAACGTTGAATTATGTTAATAGCAACATTTCTACTAGATAGATAAACGTTTATTTTTTAGCCTGCTGGCCTTAAAAAATTGACTTGCTTACACTTCCATTTTTTT
>CAKNYM010041903.1:0-30607 GCA_932195095.1 Andricus curvator | reverse complement strand
TCTATTCCCTTCGGGGTGCTTAATTTCGGTGAGTCCCCTTGCCTCTCACCATCCATCGGGGTGCTTGAACTTTTGGCAACGGGACAGTAAAAGTGATAAAACTGTCGAAAACCATTCCCGAATGCAGTTGGTTGACGACAGTCGATTTTGGATGTAGACATTACATATCATCGAGTCTCCACTGTCTACAATCCTCAACGTCATTCCGGCCGAGCGATAACCGCGTCTGTCCGTGCTTAACATTTATTCATTAGGAAGGTTGATTGTGTTCATTTGATTTGGGTGTGTTGGTTGCTTTCGTTTGGGTTATTGTTGTTGGTCACGTTCGTTTGAGTTGGTTTGGGTGTCGTTGTATTTCCTCATTACCTTACTTCATTACTTTTACAATGGAAATTCTATCTCAGCAACAGAAGATTGAAATGATTCTCATTTATGGAGAAAGTGGCAGGAATATCAATGATGCTCTCACGCTTTATGCTCAACGCTTTCCAGAAAGTGTTCCTTCACGCGCTTCTTTTTACCGGGTTGTCCGAAACTTCATCACTGATCACTGACGGAAGTGTACAACCGAAAAAAAGGAAGCGTCAAGTAACAGTTACTGGAGTTGATAATGAAATTGCAATTTTAGCTGCAGTCACTCATGACCCTCATGTTAGTACTCGACAACTAAGCCGCGATTCCGGAATGTCTCTATCCAGTGTTTGGAAGGTATTAAACCGTAATAATTATCATCCGTATCATATTTCACTGCATCAAGAACTTCATGGCAACGATTTTCAGAACCGAGTGACATTTTGTCAATGGGCGGTTCAGCAGATACAAGGAAACCCGAATTTCTTTTTTCTAGTACTCTTCACAGACGAGTCGTCTTTCACAAACCATGGTAACGTTAATCGGCACAACATGCATTATTGGAGTGTAGAAAATCCACATTGGTTGCGTGAAGTTGAGCATCAGCGTCTATGGTCCGTGAACGTTTGGTGTGGAATAATTGGAGATCAACTTATCGGTCCGTATTTTATTGATGGAAATTTGAACGGTGAAAAATATCGTAACTTTTTAGAAAATCAACTTCCAATATTGCTGGAAGACCTACCCTGGTGGAAAAATCTTCCTGTATTTTTTCCGCGGCCTTTCTGCAACCACGTTTGCAGATAAATCTTCCTTCTTTTATCTGCAAAACTCCCAAATTTCTCTGCTAATTTGGTCTGACAGATATTTGCGTGAAAATTAGTATGTAGAGAAAAATTATTTGCAGCGAAATGCAGAGAATCTCGGCATTTCTCTGTCTATCTTCTGCAAGTTCTCTGTAAATTAGATGTAACGGAGATTTGCAGGAAAAAGTACCATGTAGAGAGAAACATTTGCAGAAAAATGCAGGGAAGCTCTGCTTTTTCCTACAATTTCTCTGCAAACTAGGCCTTACCAAGATTTGCAGGAAAAGGACTCACCAGCAATTTATCGAGAGGAACTGCTTGCAGAAAGAAGCAGACAAAGTCTGCTTCGTTCTGCAAATTCTCTGCAAATTAGATGTAACGGAGATTTGCAGGAAAAAGTACCATGTAGAGAGAAACATTTGCAGACAAATGCAGGGAAGCTCTGCTTTTTCCTACAATTTCTCTGTAAACTAGGTCTTACCGAGATTTGCAGGAAAAGGACTTAAAAGAAATTTATCGAGAGGAATCGCTTGCAGAAAGAAGCAGACGAAGTCTGCTTCGTTCTGCAAATTCTCTGCAAATTAGATGTAACGGAGATTTGCAGGAAAAAGTACCATGTAATTTGAAATTGAATAAAAGAGTCTGATAATGAGTTTATTCATTTTAAATTATTTTAAAATTGAAAATAGTTGATAAAGCTTCAATCGGACGTTTACATTTGTTTAACCACTAAATTCACGGTCGTTTTCCGGTTTTCCGGTTTTATAAAAATCCTGCTCATTTCCCGGTCCAGCGGCTACCACATTTTAAAATTATTAGTTTTAGGGTAAAAAATTCAAAATTAAAAAAGGTCGAAAAAAATAATTTTTCCAAAAATTGTCTTCGTCATTTTGTGAACATCAAAGCAGATCAAATTATATATGTATTTGTTCTGACAAATTTTCAATTTAAAGTTTTTTTCCATACTTTACTTTTTATTCATGTTAGCATTTATTTTGATAATTGTTATACTATTTTTAGTCAACGCATATATAGCAGATTTTTTATCAATACATTTTTTAAATTTTCTTATAATTTTTGTATGTTTTGTTTTGTGTGATCCTTAATTTGAAAAGCAAATATTTCATATTAAACATTTTTTTTACAAATTCAAAAATGAATCATTTAATTTTCATAATGATACAATTTGCATTTTTTTCTCAAGATAGGGTAAAAGATACAACATTTTTGCATCAAATATTTAGTATTAGGTTGAAATATTTTTGACCACTCTTTCAGTAATTTTGGGGAAAAAGTGTAAACAATAACATTTTCTTGGGTTTATATACCGTCGAATATAATCGATTTTTCTACAAAACTGTGCTGATTTTTTCTTAATTTCTGCCAAGATCTGAACTTTGAACAAATAAGTCGTAATAATTTCAAATTGTGAAATCTTTCATAAATTTAGTGTTCAAGTATAAGAAATTTTTGAATATTTGAAACCTATTTCTTCTAAGTTCAGACTTTGCATTTCAAGGTATTTTCTTTACGACCAGACTCATTATATTGTATACTTTTTACTCTAAAATCTTCATATTGTTGAAATAAAGCAGCATTTGAGTAATAAAACGTGTTCGTCGATAATATTAGCTTGACCTTAAAAAATGCACCACATCAAAATCACATGATAATTTATAGGACATTAAATTAAAAGCCCGCTATTATACCCAACTCTCTCCTAGTTATTATACAACATTTCTGTGACAAATTTTAGAAAAATATCCCGGCTCAAGTAAGAAAATTAAATAAACTCGAGCCACCAAAAACATTTGGTCCGGCACTGGTCGTTTCTCACAAGCGGTAAGAATTTTCTTGGTTAGTATATAAGGACCATTTCGACCGATACCCCCAGCGTGCGATATTCTGCGTTAGGGAAGTACGTTGCGTGCATTATATATATATATATATATATATATATATATATATATATAATTTGAAAAAAAGTTAAACAACCACCGCAGGGTCCCACTAAGAGCAACTGCCATCCGACAAAATGTCAATAGTCCCCAGTAGCACCGCGGTAAATCACACCTATGGCCACGTCTCACAACCGTGAGATGGGTGGTCATAGGCAACGACAAAATCACAACGACAGGCCGGCGAAACCCTCGTGTGTCTTGAGGACACGAAGCGACCCAAGGATGACAGCTTTCTGCATCCATATCGCAAGTGCCTTGGCATATTTTTGGCACGCGGGTATTGCTTTAAGGTTACGAACCAGTGATAGTTTCGCACCTCCGAGAGCACCTATCACAAGGACAATTACTTGTACTTAATATTTTGGGTACAGTCGTTGTAGCTCTCTTTTAAGGTCTTGATACCTCTCCTCTTTTTCTTTCTCCTTTGCAGTGATGTTGTATTCGGACGGAGCCGAGAATTCGATCACGAATATAGTTCGTTTCTCGAAGTCTTGGAGAACAATGTCAGGCCTCGAGTGCGCAACGGAGACTGCTGCCCGAAAATCGTAGTTCCAGAAAATTTGGCACTTCTCGTTTCGGACAATCGACTCTATCTCTTTTGGAGCGTTCGGCAGGGCAGGGTCGCGGCCAACACCGTAAGAGCGACAAAGATGGTAATAAAGCACTCTTAGGGCCGCATTATGTCTATAGATATACGTCGTTCCCGCGTGGGTCGGACACCCTGATAGTATGTGTTCTAGGTACTCAGCGTGTGCATGACACGCTCTGCACGTATCACTGGGAACTTCTTGACATAAAATACGCTCACAGTATGCTAAGGTGGAAATGACACCGTCCTGGCATGCGAAAATAAAACCCTCTGTACCTGAATTAAGCCCTGATGACTTGAGGAAAGCAAACATTTGCTCCTTCGACAAGGACTGTTTTTCTACATTTCTGTGAAAGTTTCCGTGCATTTTCTTGTCCAGTAGCTCTTGGTGAAAATTTGCAACCTCTGCTTTCTTCACTTTGGTTTTTAGAAGTGAAGCATCTAGATGAAGTAATGCACTTTCCTCACTTCTGATGTTAAAATTCAGGCCAAGGGTCTCGGCCGCTTGCTCCGCGGCTTTGTAAAGGAACGCTCCTTCGCCAATCATCTCGTGGTTCCTGACCATCTTTAGGAGAGGATCTCTGCCATTCGCAACGATGTAAGCTGTACTTAGAACAATCCGGTTATGAAGACACTGGAGATTCAGAAGTCCGCGTCCACCTTGACGGCGTGAAATATATAATCGCGGAACTGACGAATTGATATGCAAGCTTTTATGCATATGCATGACCTTACGTGTAATGACATCAAGGGCCTTAAGCTCGTTCTTCGTCCATTGAACTACCCCAAACGAGTAGAGTAGAACCGGGACGGCAAGCATGTTAGTCGCAGATACTTTGTTCAACGCCGACAGATTGGAAGACCAAATCTGTCGAAGAAGATGCTTGTATCTGCTTCGGAGAGACTCCTTCACTGATGTTACGTCCTGAATGCGGTTTTGAGGCACGCCCAGGTATGTATAGGTCTCTCCAGTATTAAGATGTCTGATAACACTTATATACACAAGCTCAGGGTCCTTGGGAAGGCCAGTAACCTTTTCTTTCTTCAGATAAATTTTGGCACACTTGCCCAAGCCAAAGTCCATCCCAATCTCTCCTGTGTAGTTCTTGACAATATTTATAGCAGTTTGAAGTTTGCTTCTACCAGAGGCATAGATCTTCAGTTCATCCATATAAAATACATGAGTGACCTTATGCTCGCGCTGATTAGTGTTGCCACAGAGGTATCCAGGAGAATTTCGTAGTGCGAGAGATAGAGGCAAAAGTGTGATGCAAAAAAGCAAAGGGCTCATGGTATCACCTTGAAAGACGCCTCTCTGGAAGGTGACGTTGTTCGTTGTCACACGATAATTTCTAGATGAGATAGTAAATCTAGTTTTCCAAAGAGGCATCAATCTCTCTATGCATCTCACTATGTGTGGATGTACTTTCAAGCTTTCCAACAGACAGATGATAAGTCTATGAGAGGTTGAATCGAAAGCTTTCCGGTAGTCAATCCAGGCCATTGACAGGACGCGCTGATGGGCTGCAGCGTCTTTACAGACACACCTGTCAATCAGCAGATTCTCTCGACAGCCTGCTACACCTTTTTTCGAGCCACGTTGTTCGTACATCTCTCGCCATACAGGCTCAATTCGTCGAACAATCCTGTTGTTGAGGACAGCTGTAAAGATCTTATACAGCGTGTTAAAACAAGTTATTGGCCTGTAATTCTCTGGGTTGGACAAGTTGCCTTTTTTTGGAAGGAGTATAGTGCGTCCTAACACCAGCCACTGCGGAATGGGCGTCTCCGACTTTAAATATGAGGTGAATATGCGGGCCAAATGTTGGTGTGTAAAAGTAAACTTCTTTCACCAAAAGTTCTTGATACAATCTGGTCCAGCAGCGGAAAAGTTCGTCGTGCCTCTAAGTGCTTTTTTCACCTCTTCGGCAGTGATTGATGGACATTCCTCCTCAGATTTTATGAGGTTGCCGCAAAACTCCTTGAAGCGGATGATATTTTCAGTATCTTCTTTCAACTCTAGTGTTTTCGGGATCTTGTACACAGGGCCGGATTATTCATTAGGCAGAGTAGGCAACTGCCTAGGGGCCCCGCATCGACTAGGGGCCCGTGCACGCTCTAAGAAAAAAGAAAACGTTTTATCGAATGAAAAGTTTTTCTGAAAATTTGTATGGAATTCCTCGACAACAATATCAGTATTTTTTTCGACGCATGTCAATTGGAGAAATACTCCATTGATACAGAACCATCTAGTAACAAGTAGTAGCTAATAATAGCGAATAATAATAATAGCGAATCGGATAAAAATTAGGGAAGTTATGAGTGATTTTTCTCATAAAACTCCCAAAAACGATTTTTTGGCCAAAAAATGAGATTTTGGGGGTGTATGGAAAATTTCTCCTATACAATTTTTCTTAGTTTTACTAGATCCACAACTTGTGCTAGGTCTCCATAAAAGTGTCTCCAAATTTTTGTTTTTTGTAACACAGTGTTATGCGTGTAGGTGAATTATCATTGCACGTAAGTTAATTCCGAATGAAATTATCTATAAACTACATTATATAACAGAAGTTTGAATTTTTGATAAAGGACATTGAAGTAATACATGAAGAAAAAAGGGGTACTTTTTCTATGTTGGCATTGGTATTTTTCTAATATCAACATAGGATATTTTACTATGTAACATACGCATTATTCCTATGGCATATAGGGAAAATCCCAATGTTAACATAGGCATTATCCCTATGACAACATGAGGTTAAATCCTATGTTAACATAGGAATTATTCTCATGTACATAAATTCCAAAAACAATAATCGATGATTATCAATGACGATTAATGATCAATAATCATGATTAATCATCATTAATTGCAATTAAAAAATTTTGTTTTCCATGGCAACTTAAAATTTTTCTTAATACACTTCGAATGTTCTTAGTAACAAATATTTCGAAACAGAAAACCAGAAGAATATTTTCGTTTTGTAATTTCAAAAAATTGTGAGCATTTACCATTCGCAAAATATCAAATTATAATTAAGAATGATTCTTAATAAATGAATTCTACATTTATTGTGTGGTTTGTTTGCTCATTTCACCTGCCTATAGTCTAAATCCGACAAAAATGTGAAATATGTAATTTCCAAACGATTTTTTTCGAATTAGATAGGAAAAATTCCTATGTTGACATAGTCAAAATCCATATGCTAATATAGGTATTCCCCCTACGGTAACATAGGAAAAATACCTCTTTTTCCGTACAGGATTCCTGGAGTCGATCATCTGGAAGTTACTCACATCCCTTCATCAACCTGGAGGGACGTGATTGCATTGCTTAGGGGCCCGGACAGGGTTGTTGCCTAGGGGCCCGGACAGGGTTAATCCGGCTCTGCTTGTACACCTCTCTCCAAAAAGTCTCTACCTCCTTGGGCTTGGGTGGATTTTTTACAGAAACAGGTAGATCGCTGAAGAGGCGCGATGGGTCAGCGAGAAACTGTTGATTCCCCCTGATCCATCTCTCCCTCTTCTGTATTATCCTCCTTGCGTCAGATAACAGCCGTATTTTGTCAACAATATGCTGCTTGATTGTCAGTAGCTTTGACTTGTTTAGTGTGTGATTCAAGATCCTTAGTTCTTGGGCGAACTTTCGAACCTTTTCCGTAAACGTTCTACCAGATGTTATGTAGTCAATCACACATTGAACACGGGACGCATTCTGTCTTGCCCATCCAATCTTCTTGTTCAGTTGATGCAAGCGTCTTTTGGTCTTTTGATCCATCGTTGGTTTCAGCCTTCGATTTGAATCAGCTAAAGTTCTTGCAGCACCATAAACTGAGCAATTGATGGTCCAGAGGTCGGACTCTTGCGAGATATCTCCACGAAAGAAGGCATCCATTTCAGCCAGATCTTGGGGCTTAGGAGGAACTTGCATGTTAATGTTCCTTCTAGTAATGAAATTGCGATCATCTCTCAGAAGGTGCCTGCTTTCTGCGGTTGGTCTCAATTTCGCTTCCTCATCTTCGTCTGCAGCTTCATAAAGCAGCGGTTGGGGAAGCGCTCCGCGTACATATCCATTTTTCCGGAGGTAGTCGGCTTGATTTCGCAAAGACTGATGCGAAACGTGCTGAAGCTCTGGGTGTTTCTGGCACCACAGAGGGTGCATACGCGCCATAAAGCCTCCGCGAACAGGGATAATGCTGGCATCGTAGCAGTCTAGCACGTCATCCCTGAGTCGATCCGTCCACTCAATGTGGGCGCTTCGCCGGTTCTTCGTCGTGTTTCCATCTAAATTATTTTCAGCACCCCGAACTCTAGGCTGATCGGCATTGTTTGCCGACCCATTGTCGGGTGCTCTGCGCGTTCGATTGTCTTGAACCGCATCTACAACATTTTGGTGTTTTGGTGGTTTCATTGTTGTTCCCACGAGCAGCTAGGGAAAGGGTTAGTCCGTCCTTGTAGAGCCCCGCGTGCAAGGATAAGGCTGCATACTCTGAGAGGTCGCCCGGTATCCCCGAGTCACCGTTTGAGACACCTAACCCAGGTGTCATTCAGCTTTCGGCACGGTTGTTACGCCTCCGCTTAGGAGTTATTCCTTCGGGACCATCCCTGGAAAATTGTCCGCGACTGCTTATTAATTATTGTAACCATATTCAGCAGAAACCCTTGGTACAGGAACCCTCTATCCGCAACCCGAGGACGCGTTCGGTGGCTTTGTCATAGGCCCTTCGGTTCTATTCCAAAGGAATCGAAACCGAAATATATATATATATATGTTAGGTTAGGCTATGTGTTTACAATAAGTTAAGAATGTGTCTCTCGTGTGTCCTCCGTCCGTCCTTTCCTTCCTTCCTTCTGATATACAAAGTGGGTTAAATGTGGAAGCCGCCCCTCCATATAAATCGGAATCTTGTTCTTTTGGTGTTGGAAACGACGGCGCACTTTTGTTTTTAACGGACTTTATTTTCCTAAATTTTGAAGATTCTCGTTGCTAAAACTACTGTCCCGTTCAAGAATTCTACGAACATTTTCAGAACAATGCAGAGAATTGTCTGCCGCAGAGTAATGCAGAGCATCTCTGCATTTTTGCTGAAGTGCTTCAATTTAAACAGTAAAGCAGCGAATTTTACAGAGTATTTGCGAATATTCTTTGCAGAAAACTCGCTGAGAAATGCATGAGAATGCAGACCATTTTTTGAAGAAGAGTAATGCAGAGTTCTTCTGCATTTATGCTAAAGTGTTTCAATTTAAGCAGTAATGCAGGAGACGTTTGCAGAGGACTTGCAGAGCTATTGCAGGGATATTATGAAGTAATTTGCTGAGAATTTTTTCCACCAGGGTAAGCTTGGAAGTGCGACACAACATGTGGTTTCAACATGACGGTTGTCCAGCACATTATGCGCCAATCGCGAGGGAAGTGCTGAATCGCGAATTCAATGGACGATGGATCGGTAGAGGAGGTCCAGTAAATTGGCCTGCCAGATCGCCAGATCTTACGGCGCCGGATTTCTATTTGTGGGGTTATCTAAAGAATCGCTTGTATCAAGAAGTGCCCACAACTCGTGATAACATGATCGAGAGAATCAGGTCTGCTTGTGCACAAATATCACCAGACACAATTCGCAGTTGTGTGGAATCTTTCAAAGCTCGGATTAACAAGTGCATCGAAGTGCGAGGACACCATTTTGAGCACTTATTGTAAAATAATTAATCGAAATCAAGCATCCCTGTGGTGAGAGGCAAGGGGACTCACCGAAATCAAGCACCCCGATGGATGGTGAGAGGCAAGGGGACTCACCGAAGTTAAGCACCCCGAAGGAAATAGACAACTACTACGTCCGCGTCGTTATTCGTGGGTAGAGCTGAAAGTAGTGTGAACAATTTCATTTTTTGCAATTGCAGCGCCATCTATCGGCGAATCGAAAAAAAATTTCCGAATAAAACTTACGTATTTCGTAAAGGAGAATCTGAATCTGTGATAAAAAATTGGGGTTGCCATTTGAAATTACAAAGTTACCCCCACCGCTGCCTCCTGTGGGGGTGGGGGTGGGGTAAATTTTAGCAAATCTTTTTTCCCCCTCGAAAATAAAAAGTTTTTATTCCAGACATTTTTTCCGTAGGATGCATATTTTTTGAGATATTTCGTTGTCTCAAGTTAAAAAAAAAACCCCTGTATATATAATTTTACCGCCTGGGAATTTTTTTACCGTTAAACAAAACTTGTTCTTACGGTTATTACTTTTAACATTTAAAATATTATGTACTTACCGAATGTAGTTATTTTAAGAGGGCTGAGGATACCCGTGAGAATTCTGAGTTGAGTGTGCGAGAGAGACAGAAATATGATAAGCACGCCCAAAAAGGTGGAGCTTGTTAGTGAAAAAAAAATTTCGACAGGTAATCACCGTAAGAATATTCTCAGGAAAAAGGGTACATCGGAAAAAAAGTGTGAAAAAAATTTCCCGCAATAAAGTCATTATCAGGGACAGTCGGCCTGCGTGAGGCATTGTCTGGAAACCGGCACCCGTGCGGCGGGGGGTAGTTTGTCGAGCGGACGGTTTTTGGCCTGGCGCGACCTTCCCATTGTTTGAGATTAGACACACCGTAGAAAAATCTAAAGTTTGTAAAATATCAATTAATTCAATTGTAATATACTGCATTAGCCTCGTTATATTATTACACGGAAAACTTGTAGCTAGGTCTCGGATACGAGATAAAAAAATGAAACATTAAATCCTTATTTCTATGAGAAATATATGGATAAATTTCGAAGTTTCTTACGAACAGTTCGAATTTCGTACGAACAGTTCCTGAAAATTTCAGACTGAAATAAAAAGAGGAAAAATTTTATTTGTGCGATTTAATTTTATATTAATTTATAAATTCGCAACTCAGAAGATTCGAACCCTCAAAGACTGCTGACTCACCAGTTTCCAAACATAAACAAAATAGGTATTATAAAACTTCTAGCCACTCATCCGACGAGCTCGAGGCACACATACGAGCGCACACACGCACCGCGCGTTTGGGAGAGTGTGTGTGTGGGCCACGTACAGGCGAACCTACTTTCGAGTTCCCAGATTTGTCGGGCAAGCTCGTGAGTGCTCTGAGAATCTTTTCCCAATCACTCGTAATATTTTTGTAACTATTCACGTAAAAAAAAGTGATGAACCGTTTTAGAATTTTCACATCGAGTTCGTCAATCTTTCTCAAAGTTCGCAGGATATTTACGAAAATACATAAATATCCTATGAATTTTTCTCATATCCGAGACCTAGCTACTAGTTCGTGACTTTTTTACGGATAAATTTTTCCCGTGTACGAGTAACTCAAAAAAGATTGGAAAAAAACGGTTTTATATTTTCAATCACAGTTGATCTTTAAATATTTCTTTCCGTTGAATTATATTTAAAGATCCCTTCTACCTTATTCGTTTACGGATCCAGCATACACACAAGTAATAATTGTTAACAATAGTTTCTGACATAATAGCCGTACGAAGTCGAACCAAAGTTTGAAATGTCGAAAATGCTCTATTCGAATTTTCGTCTAATTGCAACATTTCATTGGGATAGCTTCGAAATATACTTGATATCCAGTTTAAATTCGGACTAAAATATCTCAAGATACTAGAAAAAAAGGTTTTTTTATTGAAATATTACTTTTTAATTGTGAAATAATAATTACAAACCGATAAATTATTCTTCAAAAGTAGAGTAACTTTCACCAAGCATATTTTGAATATCATCAATATTTATTAAAATTTGACAAACATCCCTTCTGCCTTATTTATTTACGAATCCAGACATATGGCATAAGTAATAATTGTTAACAATTGTTTCGGATAAAGTAGCCGCATGATGTCGAAATAAAGCTTGAAATGTAGCTCTTATTTTTTACGTGTTGTATGTATACCATTAAGCCATTTTCCCTTTCAGGGTAGGCGTGACACTACCCGATTCGGGTAGTGTTTCTAGGTGGATAGTTTTCTTGTAGTTATAAATAACTACAAGTTTAGGCTCACCACACCCATAATATGCCAACAGCACACAGTATTCTCGAATGGTCACCCATCCAAGTACTAACCGCGCCCAACGCTGCTTAACTTCAGTGATCTGACGAGAACTGGTTTTTTCAGCGTGGCATGGCCGTTGGCCATGTATGTTGGCCAGTATGATAATTGTAATTGAAGATTTATCTTGAAAACATTGCTGCGTTAAGAAGGCGAATTGTTTCAATATTAGAGTATTTCTTTAGACTTCGATTATGCATAATGGGTTATATACATAATGGGGTGGTACAAAAATCGTTCTTCGAAAAATGTACATAGTATATACGTTACTTATTTACTATCATTTTCATTTCCATTACAATTACCAACAATACATTATATACACAATGAGGTGGTTAAAAAATTAGGCCAGTGGAATTAGACATAAAAATCGTGTCGATTAACAAAAATTGCGAAGGTCTTCAAAAAAATGGTATAGTTCTTTTTTTATATGTTGAACATAGAATAACATTTTTCAAAACGTGATCGGGTCGGCAATTTGTTTAAAAAAATTAATTTCTAAAATTTGCCCCCCATTGCTCCACGACAATTGAAAACATTTTGCAAACTTGCGTGTGTAATTATAAACTCAGTCTCTATCCTGTATTAAATTTGCAAAACGTTCGTGAAGCGGCAACATTATCAATTATAAACAAATTATTACTTTGTTAATCACTCGCCAGCGAAAATACCGAAGGTTTTGCAAAATGTTGTTTCTGCTTTTTTCCATTGAGAAGCGACTATTTTATGATTTGCAAAACTAAATACATAACGCAAATTATCGTTTTTAAAATCATTGTTCAATTTTTTGCAATTCGACTCCAAAAATTCCAGCGAAAATTGCGAAGGCATCGTTTTTGGGTAGCAAAAGTTATAAAAATCGAGATCTGAAAATTATCAAATTTGCAAAACGTTGCTCGGCCGGCAATAATATTAAAATTGCAATTAAACAAATTAGTTAATTTTGTAAACTATCCAAAAATTACAACCATTTTGCAAATCGTACTGAGTGATAAACAGCTTATTACCAACGTCATATTACATTTGCAAATTGTTTACAACTTGGCAGCATTATCAATTATAAACAAATTGTTATTTTGTTTACCACTCCCTTGCGATAATTGCAAATGTAAAATTAAAATTAATTGAAATTAATTTAATTAATAAAAATTAATTTAATTACTTAATTAATTTAATTTTAGTTAATTAAAATTAATAAAATTCCTCGATATGCAATATACTAAATAGTTATATGGGAGGAATGGCAACATCCTTATTTATTCACACTTGTCTTATCATATACAATTGTCTCTGAAATTGTCTTAATTTTCAAAAGAAATAAAAAATTTTAATCCTGCTCCGATAACCTTATAAAAATTATTTTAAAAAAATTATTCACTTATCCACAAATTTTCACGCAATTCCTTAATTTGCAATTGTTTTTGTTTCAAATTTTTCCGCGTTTTTCTACACCGGCAGTTATTTTATTCCTGTCGAAAACTTTTTTAAAGAAACGAGAAACCTTCAAAAAACTTCGAAAATTATATATAATGCAATGGATCGGATTATTCGTCCCACATCGCGTTATCCAATCAAAAAAACCAGTAAATCTGTTACAAACTATATGGACCTTAAGAATTTAATCTGGGGAATAATTAAAAAAAATATAAGTTTGTTTATCATTATCAATGCTGCCACCTAGTAAATAGTTTGCAAATCTAATATGATGTTAGTACTAAGTTAATTATCACTCAGTACGATTTGCGTATTGTTTGTATTTTTTGGCTAGTTAAATAAAGTACCTCATTTGTTTAATGGCAATTTGCTACATTTTCTATCCAAAAACGCAACATTTTCAATTCTCGCCGGAATTTTAAGAGTCGAATTGAAAAAAATGCAACAATAATTTTAAAAACGCATTAATATGATAGTCTCCTCAATGGAAAGAAGCAGAAACAACATTTTGCAAAACCTTCGGTATTTTCGCTAGGGACGGATTAACAAAATAATAATTTGTTTATAATTAATAATGTTGCCGCATCACGAACTTTTTGCAAATTTAATACAGGATTGAGACTGAGTTTATAATTACTCACTCAAGTTTGCAAAATGTTTTGAATTTTGGTGGAGCAATGGGGGGCAAATTGAGCAAATTAATTTTTTTAAACAAATTTCCGACCCGATCACCTTTCGCAAACTTTTATTTTATGTTTAACATATGAAAAAACAAATACACAATTATTTTTAAGACCTTCGAAATTTTTGTTAATGGATTAGCTATTTCCACTGGTCTAAACGCCAACTTTGAACAATGAAATGTCCACTTTGAATTTCTCGCTTCTGTTTGAAATAAAAAAATGTGTAAAAATTGAACATTTCACCATCTTCAATATTATAAAACAAGTCCCTAAGAATTTCCAGCCAAAGTTCAGTAACCAAAGTTGAACCATCTTTGGGGATTTCGAACAACCACTATCAGGCCAACATTGGCTAACGACACTGGTAGCCGGAGAAAGGTCGACTGTCAGCCCAACTGTGGCCGAAGATTGGCACAATTGTCGGTGTAATACTGGCCAAAAAAGCCGCCCTACTGCACCCGACAATCGGTCCAACTTTTGCCCAATGTAAGGTCGATGGTCTCATGAACTCTGGCAAATTTGATTTGAAATTACAGAACAGTATGGTTGGTTTAATTCTGGCCGAAGATTGGCCCAATTGTCGGTGTAATACTGGCCAAAAAAAGCCGCCCTACTTCACCCAACAATCGGCCCAACTTTGGCCCCATGTAAGGCTGATGGTCTGATGAACTCTGGCAAATTTTATTTGAAATGACAAATCAGTATGGTTGGTTAAACTCTGGCCGAAGGTTGGCCCGATGATCGGTGCAATACTGGCAAAAACAAGCAACCATACTGCACCCGACAAGCGGCCCAACTTTGGCCCAATGTAAGGCCGATGGTCTGATAAACTCTGGCAAATTTTATTTGAAATGACAAATCAGTATGCTTGGTTCAACTCTGGCGGAAGGTTGGCCCGATGATCGGTGATCAAGGTGATGCACCCGACGGTAGGTCAAACCTATTTTCCACCGATTGAGTTGTCTCCTTATAAAAATTACGCACTTGGACTGGTTGAATTTTTTAACTTTCAATTCGATACCCAATGTAGACATTGGCCAAAATAAATTTTACGTGGGTAATGAAATAATTGAAATACCTACAGGAAGTTATGAAATAAGTGATATAAAGCGCTATTTACAGAATGCTTTAGTAAAAAAGGGCATTGAAATTCATGTTAAACCAAACAATAATACTTTAAAAAGTGAAATTTATTGCAGTCACGATATAAATTTTGAGCTTAAAGATTCTATCGGCCATTTTCTGGGTTTCTCTCCACGCAGACTAGAAGCTAAACAAGTTAATGAATCTGATCAACCGGTATCAATCATAAAAGTGAATTCTTTGAGTATTGAGTGTAGCATAACTACAGGTGCATACATTAATGGCCAGAAAGTACATACTATTCATGAATTTTTTCCCGTAGTGCCACCTGGATATAAGATAGTGGAAGTACCATCTCATGTCATTTACCTGCCAGTCGCCGTGCAGACAATAGATCATATACAGCTCCGTATAGTTGATCAAGACGGACATTTGGTTAATTTTCGTGGAGAAGTTATAACAATTAGACTACACATCAAGTCTCTCTAATAATGGGTATCGTTTTCAACAAAAAGATTGGCTTTGGTTATACTAAACCAGCACAATGTCACAAGCTAATCAGTCGACAAAGAGCAGTCAAAGGGTTAACACCTCAAAGCGTCCTCTTCCTAAAAAGTCAAGGTCTGAAGTAGGCCAATGGCTGCTTGCAGTTTATTTTTGTCACCCAGAGATAGATGTTGCTTTCCCTGTCGCAAAAAAAAACCTTCTTACAGTCCAATGAGTCCATTTTCGAATATTATTCTCATAGGATGGTTAGAGGACAACTGAAAAAAATTCGCTATGAAGTGACTTTTATAGTCAAACATTTTCACAAATATTCCAACGGACGGCACTGTGTGTAACTTTAAAAAAATTAGAAGGAGCACTAACCGATTTTCAACACCAGGTTTCTTATCTCCAGCTCACAAGTCGTATATGCCACTGAATGTATTTTAATAAGAATAAACTTTGAAAAGTCGAAAAAATTTATATATTAAAGTGTAAAAAACTGTACTGTTGTATGAAAAGAGTTCAAAAAAATATTTCAAATCACTATATCAATTTTTCACTTCACTTTTTTATGCTTGTGTATTTCTCAAATGCTGGATGACAACTGAGAGAAATATATGCGAAGCGCGTCTTTTATAGATGCATATTTGCTATCCTTTTCTAGTAACATATTTCCCTCTTCGTCTTAATGTTCTAAAACGTTCTACATTATAATCGACACGTTCGGGATATAATTTTTGCAACGCGAAAAATGTAATAGGTCATTAAAATAACCTTTGAGCTGTTTACGAAAAATTCTTTCCAGAAATTGTGTGTTGTATAATTCGAAGTATTCCATTATATGATGAAACAAAGTTCCAAAACGTTCTACATCATAATCGACACGTTTGGAAGATAATGTTTTGCGAAGTAAAAAATTTAATGCCTCATCAGAAGATAACAAATAACCTTGAAGATGTTTGCAGAAGATTTTTGACCTTTGAATTAAATTATTTAGACAGAAAGCAATAAAATCATCCCCGACTTCTATAAACTATATTTTACAGTAGCTTTAGTGGATGATTGAAAATTTCAAAATATTTATTTTGTATTTAGCTTATTTTTTTTATAAATTTAAATCTTCAACGTGTAATAGGCAAAACTGCCCTTTCTAAATAAGAGATGAAAAAGATGCTGAAAAACTAGCATACATCTGTGAATAAAAAAGGCATGTGACCTCATATCAAGTGTCGTTAAGGAGTGATAAGTGTCGGACAGTGCACTCTTAATATAAATAAGTTAAAGCACGTGTGAAAAAGGCTGGAATAAAATGCACGCTGTATTATCTCTCTTGTGTCTCGAAATTGTTTGCAGTATCTTATTTCATCCCTGGCGGACCGAACGAACGGAGCGGATACGCTACAGCGTATCCTCACAGTATCCACATCGTATCCTCTCCGTATCATGCAAGAAAAACTCATTAAAAAAGGAAGATGAACATTTCACTTGTTAAAATTCGGATTCTACGTGAAATTTTGCGTTAAAAGGTCACGGAGTAATCGCAATAGTTTTTCTTGTAACATTAAAAACTTTTAAAAAATATAATACTTATCGATAACGTGGGCTGAAGGCGACTTCAAACGCATCGTCGACGGATAACGCCTATTAACTGCTACTTAACGAAGATGCGTTTGAAGTCGCCTTCAGCGCACTTCATCGATAAGTATTACATTTTTTTAAAGTTTTTAATGTTGCAAGAAAAACTATTGCGATTACTCTGTGACCTTTTACTCAAAATTCCACGTAGAATCCGAATTTCAACAAGTGAAATGTTAATCTTTCTTTCTTAATGAGTTTTTCTTGTATGATACGGAGAGGATACGAGGTGGATACTATAAGGATACGCTGTAGAGTATCCGTTCCGTTCGTTCGGTCCGCCAGGGATGTAACACGTCGAGAGGTTGACGGGTCTAGCATATGGCAAAAGAATGATTATCAAACTTTGTGGGTCGACTAAGAAAGCGAACTTTTTCGAGCAGTAAAAAGAACTGATCTATAGAGAACGAAAGCAGAGTGTAATGAAATGTATGCAGCTTGAGACTGTCGATTCATGAAATGCTTCTGAAATCAAAACGTTTAAACAAGTCTGGACGTTAACTCTCTAGTCCTCACTCGCTACTCGATACCAGAATAAAGCGATAAGGATCCCAAACATATGACCTACCATGAGGAATCCTTTAGGCACTTTTTTTACCTATATTATTATTGAATTGGCTTGAAATATTGTTTGTATTTCTAATTTTTTTTATCTTCCTTTTTATCCTTGAGTTCTAGAACGTTCTACATTATAATCGACACATTTGGAATATATTTTTTTTTGCAACGCAAAATGTGATGCGTCATTAAAAATAACCTTGAACTTATTTACTAAAAAATGCTTTTCAGAAATTGCGCAGTATAATTTGATACAGTCATCAAGAATGTTCTCTAATAGTAATATATCTACCTCTTTGAGTTATAGAAGGTTCTAGACTACAGAAGAATGTTTCTCACGAATTATTTGCGCACTGAATAAAGACAGGAATTTTTTGTTGAATATGTTATCTATAAGGAAGCAATAAATCAAATTTATAGACAAAACAAGATGTCATGCATAGCCCTCGGTATCAAATGTCATTTGTACACCTGCACCTTTTTGCGCATTAAATAAATATGTTATCTCTAAGGAAGCAATAAATCATCCTTGTTTTTCTTGCAATAACTATATTACGCAGTAGAAATTGACAGGACAAAGCAAAATGTAACCTTGAAAGTATTTACGCGAAAAATGCTTGAGATAAGAAATAACCTTGAACCTGTTGCTACATGAATTCAGCTGGCACAATTGCGCAATATTATCTGTGTCATAATCAAGGACCCACCGAGAATGTTCTAGAAGCTTAGCACGGACATGAACCACTACAGGTTAGAAGCTTCGAGATGTCGGTAAGCTAGGAATCTTGAGTTAGAAACCCCCATATACATCTACTGAATCAGAATTTCAAGAAACATGCAAATTCGTTGAACGCCAGAGAAGTATTTTTGGCAAATTTTTTGGGAACTTTAACATTTCGTACATTTCTTTCGTGGCTAAAGAGAAAATTCAGAAATGCATCTGCAAAGATTTCCTTGAGAGTGGTGCCAGATGTGAATAACAGTTAGTGCAGGCCTAAATGTCTCCTCAATACTTGGCCGCCAGGATCGGTAGTTTCTTGCCTTAAATTTGACCCAGAAATGCTGTTAAAATTTCGAAATAATGATTACAAGCCGAGAAATCAGCCTTCAAAAGTAGGGTAACTTTGACCAACCATATTTTTTAATAATAAATATTTATTCAAATTTGACTACAGATAAACATACTTTATTCTTTTGCTAATCCAGGCATACCACATAAGTCATATTTATCACAATACTTTCGGAGAAAATGCTGAAATGCGACATGCCTCCAAATGCCCATGTAAACAGCCCTCTTAAATTAAAAGATTTAAAGCAATATCGTGAGCTTCACTGGAGTCTCTTGGTTTCTCTAGACGAGCGTTACTTTATGTCGATTTCGGCTTCTTTTTCGTGGAAAATAACCTCCTCTGAGGTTATTTCAAGTTCTAAGTGCAATCAGTCCATTTTTTTGACATATTTCAAAAAAGTTACAGGGTGTCTTAAATGATACAAAATGAGACATTCAGTCTATCAAAACAAGACTTTTTTTTCTTATCACCTTAACAGTCTGGTCTGGTCCAGGTTTGGCGATGATCAGCTAGCCAAGATCAACACTTGTAAGTTCGGTCTGGAAGGTCTAGCCTGGCCCAGACCTGGAGCTGACCAGCGAGCCAAGAACAAAAAAATCTTAAGTTCGATCAGCACATTTTTTTTGACATATTTCGAAAATATTACAGGGTGTCTAAAATGATAGAAAATAAGAAGTTCACACTATCAAAACAAGACTTTTTTTTCTTATCCCATAACTAGCGGCTGACCAGCCCATAACTAGCGGCTGAGCAGCCCGTACCTAGCGGCTGACCAGCCGGTCTGGCCTGGCGCTAGCCAGAAAAAACGTAACACTTTTGGCCAGGCCCAGGCCAGACCGTCTGGCCAGCGTCAAGACTGCAAACCCAACGGCCTGGTCTGGGCCAGGCCAGCGCCAGAAAATCTTTCCACACGGGAAGATGCCAAGACAGATCTAGTTGAATGAAGTTCAAAATGTGTGTCCGTTCGTAATACAGTCGTATCATTTTCAAATTCCAATATTTCCAAAAAGTCCCGTACATTTCATACTCTAGTAAAATGAACAGATCAGATACTGTAAAAATTTGATAAATTTAAGTAAATCGTGACGTTGTTAAATCGTTGTTAATTATTTTAATTGATATAGCTTCGATTTTCAAAATATAACCTATAAATCTGCATCTTTTTTATTTTATTTTAAGATATGTTATTTCATGATATATTAAAAAAAAACTAGTCAAGTAATGTGCGAATAACGCTTGATACGTCAACATTCTTTCAAACGAACCGCCAAGAATCTTCTGAGAGGCCTGAGAGTAGAACTGGCGCATGCGCAATACGCTTGGCGGATAGAGGAAAAACGGAACATTCGGCGCGCTACAGACTCTAGTCTTGAACTGCTGTGAACGGTGCTTATGATTGCGCATCAGTCTGAATTGTGAATTGGACTTAAGATTCATTGGGTGTTTTTGTTTACAAACAGATCTAACCTAAAATCAACTCTGGAATCCTATGTTTTTTTAATGTGAATTGCTGGCTTGAGTTATATCAAAAATCAAAATATTCTATTATTTCTGTGAAAATGGATCTCAATTTACTAAATACCACCGACACTATCTGCTCCCATGGCAAATGTAAGAAACCTCTTGGAGACTGTGATTCTGTACAATGCACTGGCTGTCTGGCTCGTTTCCACCCTGAGTGTGCTAGGAAGTTACGTCAGAATGCAAACGGCTCATTCAATAAATGCTGTGGATCCAGGTCATCATCTCCTGCGGAAGAACATCTTCAAGTTACCTTAAATACTTCCGAACTTCAGGATATTATCTGCTGTGCTCTTGAAAGTCGCTAAACCCCTGCCTTGGATAAACATAGAGCTGAGATGAAACATGATTTCAATCTCGTGCAGCTGTCAGTGAACAATCTTACGATCAAAGTTGACAACATGAGCACGAAGGTACAGAATGTTGAGATACGTGTTGAGAGTATTGAGGATCGAGTTGAGACTATTGAGACTACCATTCAATCTCTTGATTCAGGCAATGTTGCAGCATCATCAGTCGTTACAGATACTTGCGTTGACCTGTGCATGACAGAGCTCTCTCAACGTGAAACACGTAAGAAAAACTTAATGCTTTTTAATTATCCTGAAGTGCTAGAAGTCCAAGGAACTGATCCTTCGAAATCTGATATTTCAAAAATTAAAGAAACGCTCAAGTTAATTAACGCATCTGCTGATCCGAGTAAGACAAATTGTGTTCGGCTAGGAAAAAATCTCATGAACTTATGAGACCTGTCAAAATCATTTTCCAGTCTCAACAAGATGCAACTCAGATGCTTCGCTCATTTATCGATCAAGGGAAGGGACTGATTGCTCAAAATCTACTCCCGAACATGAAGCTGTCTTTGGATCGTACTCTCATTCAGCAGCGGCAGTACAAGGATCTACGCAAAAAGCTCGACGAGCGACTATCCAAAGGAGAAAGCAACCTTCGGATAATATACAGAAACGGAACCCCAACGATAGTCTCCTACCCTGTAAAACCTACAAGCTAATTGTCTACTACCAAAACTCTAGAGGTTTAAATACAAAGTTCAATTACTTAATCAAATCTATGGATATTTTTAAATATGACATCTTTAGTCTAACGGAAACTTGGCTCAAACCTGATGTCTTATCATCTGAATTTTTTAACACCAATTTGTATCATATCTTTAGGTATGATCGTTTAGATAGATTAGGTGGCGGTGCTCTTATAGCTATCAATGTAAGATATCCATGTTTGATTTTTGATGTCTCCTCTATTTCTGAACAGTACCTTCAGTCAATATTGGTGGAGTAAAAGTGCGTATAAATAATATAACACTAGCATTTATAGTTTTATATATACCTCCAGGGCTAACTGTAGACCTGTTCGAAGATCTTTTAAATTCACTAATGGCTCTTCAAGATATCTGGGGACAAAAACTAATTATCCTTGGTGACTTTAATGTTCCTCACTTCAAAAATTTCTGCAAACTTAACACTTTTGATTATAAATCTGTTCTGATTAACACATTTATGCAAGCATTGGAACTAAAGCAATTAAACTCTATTGCGAATTACAATGATAAATATTTGGATCTAGTATTCTCTAATGTTGATACTTTAATAAGTAGATGTCTCCTGCCCATTTTTCCTGAAGATGCACATCATCCTACTCTGGACTTGTTGCTAGATCTAAAATATAGCAATATTGGAACAAACATAGTTCATAACAGTCTATCGTCGCGCTATAACTGGAAAAGGTGCAATTGGAATGAACTGTTTGTCTTACTTTACGATACTGATTGGTCCATTCTGGAAAATATTAATAATATTAATGATGCCTGAAACCTATTCTACGATCGATTGTACTCTGCAATAAACAAATCAACTCCTAAATTTGTAGGTAATATTCAAAATAGACAATATCCGCCTTGGTTCACGAAAGATATTATTAGTGATATTCGTCTAAAAGATAAGTATAGGTATAAGTATTCTAATAACCTCAATAACTATTATCTAATCCAGTTTGAATCACTTCGAAAAAGCTTAAAAAACGCATAGAAATTGCACATAACAATTATAACGACTCTATTGAGCAAAGTATAAATATCTTTCCAACGACTTTTTGGAGATATGTGAATAACTTGCGGCATGAATCCAGAATTCCAGGCATTATGCGATATGCAGGAATTGAGTATATCTCACCCACTGATATTGTGAATTTATTTGTATATTACTTTGACAGCGTCTATGAATTGCCCTCAAATGTACTCTCCGTAACTCTCTCTGTTAAAACTCAGCATTTACTTGGGGATGTGTTGAGAATTGAAGGAAATGATGTTATCAAAGCTGTTAAGAAACTTCCACATAAACATACTGCGGGCACCGACCTCATACCAGCATTCTTAATTAAGGATCTATCAGCGACATTGATTGCACCTTTAACAGTCTTGTTCAACTCAGCCCTGCGTCTTGGAACGTTCCCTGATGTTTGGAAGCAGACAAGGGTTTGTCCCGTTTTCAAAAAAGGGGATAAATCTCAGGTTGAGAATTACCGCCCGGTCGCAATCATAAATAACTTTTCGAAGGTCTTTGAGAGGTGTCTATATGACATGATTTTTAACTCTATCGTTTCCTCAATGTCAACTTATCAGCACGGCTTCATTCCTAGGAGATCAACTACTACAAATTTAACAGCATTTACACAACACATTCATGATCTACTAAACGAATATAGCCAGGTGGACGTTATCTACACAGACCTTTCGAAGGCCTTTGACAAGGTTGATCACCGTATTCTCGTGGAGAAATTAGCCAATCTTGATCTACCGCATAAACTCTTACATCTTCTTCAATCCTACTTATTAAATAGACCAAACATAGTGCAATATGGTGGTCACTCCTCTCGTCCGTTTTCTCCCTTCGAGTTCCTCAAGGTTCCAATTTAGGTCCTCTTCTTTTTATAATTTATATGAATGATCTTTCGCCTAACTTAATCTGTTACCATCTGTTGTATCTTGACGATGTCAAGCTTTACATACCCATATCAAGCATAGAATCTTGCGATGTGTTGCAAGAAAACATAAACCATTTCAATCTTTGGTGTCATGAGAACAATTTCACCTTAAACGTAACAAAACGTAAGATTATGACATTTACTAAGAAGAGGTCTATTTTGGAATATCAGTACACGATTGAGGGCTGTGCCGGTCTTTCCAGTAGGCTAAGGTAGGCTAAAGCCTAGGGGCGCGTCATTGTGGGGGGCGTAAGATTTCGGGCAGGTTGTTTCCAGGGGCGCCAGTTATGAATTTAAACACAGCAGCATTTGAATTAGTCTTATGTCAGGTAAAATGTCCCTCCCAAATTGCATGCCACTTTAGATTGGTAATCCCGAAACAGACGATCATAAATCGGCTTCACGGAATTACCAATGTAAGGTCGTCCTAATCTCTGTACAACCTATGCTCCTATAAACGGCAACTTTTCTTTCAGTACCGCCCTTAATGACCTTCTTTCATGGAAGTTACTACCTTCAATTTTGTCTTTCTCTTACTCCCTCACACTTTTTCTACTCTTGTCTTTTGGAGATTTTTGATTCCAACAAGGAATCAGTCACTCTTGAACTGTCGTCCTGAGTGTATCCTTGCTCGGAGAATAAATTATTCCATTATCCGAAAGTGCAATTTTATTTTTCAACTTACCCAATCACCAAAAAAATATTTAATTATTTTTTGGGTTTTATAAGTTAGTGAATGTGTAGAGTGAATTCCTGTACAAGTACACATTGCACAGGCTAAACAATGTTCAGTAAACTTAGTGGTGCTCAGTGTAGAAAAAAAGCTAAAGAAAAAAATGAAAAGGAGGTGAATTTTCTTAAGAAAGTGCCAAAGCTAAATACTTTTTTTCCAAAGATTTTGAAAGAATTGTCTTGTGAAGATAAACCTGATGAAACTGGTCCGTACCACAAGATAGAAGAAACTGAACTAGTCGAAGATGGTGACAAGCAAAGGGACGAACCAATTGCAACAACTGTAATTTTGGAACAGAAAGAATATAGCAACGAAGGTAAAGAATTTTATAATCTTAAAGAATGTGCTATAAATTTCAGAGTTTTGCTACAGCTTTCCTACTATTGGCGCAAAAATTATAGGCATCTGCCTTTGAAGCTTAACAACTCAGCAAAAAAAATGCTAGAGTAATAAGTAAATAGTCGTTTGAAAGCTGCAAGTGTTTCACGTAAATGAGCCCGAAGTCGTTAATGCAAAAAAAATTGTTGTGCTTTGCAGACTGAAAAATGTAAAAATAAAGTAAGGAATTTTGGGCACATTTAAGAACAGTCAAGTTTAGAGCACTATTTCATATACAAGAGGTAATGGGAAACATTTTTAAAAATTCATGAATATGAGGAAAACATTTGTGAACAAATTGCAGTCGACAAATTTGAGAAATAATAAAAATTGTTGCTTAAAATTACAAAAATATACAACCATACTATCTTCGGTTCTAATAAAGATATTAAAGCGATTCAAACTGCAAACTGTAACGGATAGGCCCTGTAATTATTTACAAGGATGCCCAAAATTCCTTACTTTTTTTTTTACATTTTTCAGTCTGCAAAGCACAACATTTTTTTGCATTAACGTCTTCGGGCTCATTTACGTGAAACACTTGCAGCTTTCAAACGACTATTTACTTATTACTCTAGCATTTTTTTTGGCTGAGTTGTTAAGCTTCAAAGGCCTATAATTTTTGCGCCGATAGTAGGTCATGCCAGAAGTTGAAGCCGAGATACAAAATTTGAGAAATTCTTGCAATATTCTTAAACTTCTCTTGTGTTATATTCTCTTCAAATGGGCAGAAATATCTCCATTAAGATTTGTCAGGCGCTTAATTTAATAGGCTTTCTAACGAATTTTTTAAAAAAGTTTCTTGCTCCTTTTTTGAACGAGTAATCACATTTCAAAGTCAGTAGTGATTTTCAATAGTACTTTCGATGGTCGTACCAACAATTATCGATGCTAGTGTAGTTTAGAAAGAAAATTGAGGTTTTTTTAAAAATAAAAATGAAGCTTAGGGTGTTTAATTTAAGAGCCCTTAATATGAAAGTGGTACCTTTTCTTGTTTTCAAGAAATTGAATTTTGAGTAACCTTATTTTTTTTTTATTTTTCCTATGCGCGAAAAAATTACGTCAATTTTTTGGAAAATACAATTAATGTTAACAAACAATAATATGAAAATAGAAATTTAGGAAATCTGTTGTTGATTTCAGAACTTCTTGAAATTTGCGAAAAATAAAATTTTTGAATTTGTTTAATTGCGCATTTTTGAGCAGCAAGTTACCTTTATATTTCATACATTATAATTATCAAACGAGAATTGCACATTACAAATGCGCAATTAACTACATTCAGAAATGCCATTTTTGTCAACTTTGAATTTTTATGAGATTATTTTCGAAAACTTATTTAATTTTTTTGTAGCTAAATTAGATGGAGTTACTTCTCAGACAATGGACACTGAAGAGCCTCTGCCTGAAACAGATTTTTTGGATCCAGCGAAATGGCCATCACCTTTGACCTGTCACTTCATCGATTTGATGCTGCACGATCCGCCTAAGCAAGATGTAGATTCTTTCAATTTATCGGCTTCCAAACGTATTTATACGAAGCAAGTGAGGTATGCCACAAAAACTACGTTTATTAGGAGACTGAGCAATAGCGAATTCAAGCAACGAAAATGGCTTTTATACTCCGAATCTCGCGGACGTGTTTTTTATTTACCGTGTAAACTGTTTGGTCGTTCGGAATCAGTGTTTGCCACTTCGGTCGGCTTTAATGATTGGAAAAATAAAACTAAGTTGTTAGATATACACGAAAACAGTTATGAGCATCGCGAAAATAATAAAACTTATGTTCAGAGATGTAGTTTGTTAGGTGGTATAGATCATGACTTAAAGAAACAGTGCGCCGAAGAATTTGAGTACTGGCATAAAGTTCTAAGACGGGTCCTGAGCGTTATCAAATTTCTGGGAACTCGCGGTCTGTCATTCAGAGGAAGCAATGAATCGATCAAGTCAGAGCACAACGGGAATTATTTAGGTTTGTTAGAGCTTATTGCCGAATACGATCCTTTCCTCAAAAAGCACCTCGAGAATTCTTGTTCAAAAGGCAGCGGCAGTGTGTCTTATCTTTCGAAAAAAATCTGTAATGAACTTATCCAATCGATTTATTCTTATGCTCTCGAAAAAATCGTCTCTGAAATAAAGTCGAGTAAATATTATGGAATCAGTGTAGATTCTACTCCCCCACATAGCACACTTCCCGAAAAAACCTGGTCTTTTCTTAGGACTTGGTCCAAGTGGCCGGGAGAAAAAATCAGGTCTGCCCTAGGTTTAGACCTATACTTAAACCTAGGTTAAAACATAGGTTCATGTCCGCCACAATTTTTTGGTTTTTAAACAAAGTAAATTAATGCGACGAATTTTTGACAGAGAATTCAATTTTTTAAATGAAAATAGTTCTAATTCCTACATTTAATCGAGTCAGAAATCGATTTTTTATTAAAAATTTTAATTAATGTAAAAAAGTGGTAGACCTTTAGATATTAATTTTTAATTTTTTTTTTTTTTTGGGGGCGATTTTGAAACATTTGTGAATAATGATTACGTTTTCTTAATACATTCTCAAGTGCATGCCGTTACGCAGAAAATGTATTTATTTTAAGTTCGAAAACGTCAATTGACATCTCGAACATGAAAAAGGTATGGCGATTGGCAAGCCGCGGCCGCCTCGCAAATTAATTTGAGGTTTGGAGTTGAAGCATTCTTATATCCTTGGCGATTAATCTATGTTGCGAGAAAGGGTAGCACTAGCGCTGCACACCGACCAAATGCGGAACTAATGCTCGCAATGGGCCTGCGCGGCTGAAGGGGCATTAGTAGAGGGAAATTTAAATTAGTACCCAGATAAATTTCAAAAGACTATTTAGATCAGGGAGCATTCACATATTACGTAACATTATTTTCGACCATTTTTAACACCCTCTCCCCAATGTAACAGACCGTAACGTTTCCTTTGTACCCCCTCCCTTCACAGCCGTTACGTAACATTTTTTTATTATGTTTAAAACATAATACACGTTTTCTAAATAAAAAAAGGTTTCTTAAGATTAGGTATTGTCCAGAAATAAATAAAACAATATTTTGATGTAACACTGAATGCTTTTTCCATATTTTTTTTTCATACAAATATTGAAGTTACTTAATGCAAGTACATACTAATTGAAATTCATCAATTCAAAACTATTTTTCAATACCATAAAGAATACAAAATTATATTAATAATAATACAATATAAAAATTTCAAATAAGTATTTATTTGTTAAAAGTTTTTGAACACTTAAATTCGAGCTGAAATTAAATTGTGAGAATTGAGAACAAGAAAATAAGTATTATCAGTTAGTTTTTAAATTTATATAAATATAAGTTTTATAAGATTTTTGAGAAAATTAAAAAAGATTTTTGAATATTTCATATTTGTCAAAAAAGAATCTATAAGATTTTTTAAACTTTTTTTTATTTTATAGGATTTTACAAAATATTAGGAAAAATTCCAGCCTTTTTAAAAGATGTTTAGGACATTTAGATGTTTGGAAGAAATCAAGAAATATTTGATAAATTTTCGGAAATGTTTACAAGTTTTTAAATATTTCTATCCTATTTAAAATGTCTTAAAATCCTAAAAATATTTTTAACCGAATCGAATTTTTCTTAAAATTTCGAAAAATCATTCAAAATGTAAAAAAATTGACTTGTAATCTTCTAAATTTTTTCACTTGAAACCTTTCGAAATTCTTTTAAAGTTTCTAAATATTATTTTTGAAATCTTTAAGAATCTACATTTCTAAAAATTTTGTAAAGTTTAAAATTCTTCTTGAATCTCTTCAATTCTTCTAAATATTTCTACAATTTACTCGATTTTTGTTTTGATTTTTCAATCTTACCAAATTGAAAAATTTTGCTTTAAAATCTTCTACACTCTATTTCGAAATTTTAGTTTTTTTTAATTCTGCACAATTAAAAAAAATGCCTTAAAATCTTTCAGATTCTTCCTTGAAAATTTTTGAAATCTTTTAAAATGTTTCGAAATCTTTTTAAATAATCTCTTGAAATTAATTTTTAAAAATAAAAAGTTTTATTCTAATTTTTCCTAGGAACCTAATTTTTTTTTCATTTTCGTGAAACCTTACAAACTTTTTAAACAATCTTTACAAGGAAATAATTTTGATTTTTTTTCATTTTTATCTTAGAATTCATTACAAGACAATCATTTAAAATTTTCCCATGAATCTTAAGAATATTTTTTTCATTCTGTTGACACCTTGCAAAATTTAGTTTACCTAAAAATTTTTTAAATCCTGAAAAATTAAAAAAATTGTCTCAAAGTCTTTTTCCATATTCTTTTTCCACACATTTTAAAATCTTCAAAACTTAAAATTATTCGTTTAAAATAAAACCTGAACCATTTGAAATTTTTCCATAAATGTTGAGAAAAATTTAATCTCCTTAAATCTTTCACAATTATTAAAAAGCATCTAATTTTTTTCGAATTCTTCAAAATAAGTTTTTGCCCATAATTTAATTTTTCTTATCTCTTTGAAAATGTAAGAAAGTTTACAAATTATAGTGTGGTAGCGAAATATTAAGAACAGAATCATTTCTCATTATAAAACAATCATTTACAATTTAAATTTTATCTTCTATCAATAATGTTTAGAAACATTTAGAAATAAATTTCATGATGAAGTAAAATTATTTATTCCGAAATTTTGATATAAAAATTTGATGGTGCAGAAAATTCATAAATTAAAAATGTTACATAATCGAGTAAAAATACCCCCCCCCCCACACACACATAACAGACCGTAATGAAACACGACCCCCCCTCTTTTTAATGTTATACGTAATATCAAATATGTGATGGCTCCCTTATGTTGAAATTTTAAACACAATAAATTAAGGGATCAAAAAGAAAGATCGAGTTCGTTAACCAGCATTTTTTGACCAGTGGTTCTGGTTTTAACCATAAAAAAAGTAATCCGAAGTTCAATCTTGCGGTCAGACTATATGGAACATTCGAAAAAAGATCAATAAAAAAAAAGTGTCAACCAAAAAAAGAGCCATAAATTTGTTACAAATCACTTTTTGATTGGATGCGTAGTTTTTATTTTAATCGTAAAAAATAACATAAAAGTGAAAAAATTAAATTCTTTGAAAAACGACACAAGCTATGAAAAAATGAACAGACAAAAGTTATTCACCCAAAAAAGGGCTACACATTTTTTATAATTTTTCTATAAATTAAATGTTTAAAACATGCACAGTATTAAAATTAAATTAAAACCTAATATATGTTGACCTGCTCGGATGCAATTGAATTAATAGAATCACTGAATTATTTTCTTGTTGTTATAATTTACCATTACTGCCAGGGAAACATTATCTTTTAGTAATTATTTGAGTCAATGAAATTTTCTCTAACCATTGCTTAAATACACTACCGTGCAAAAGTTTACGGCCACCTCTTTTTTAATGACTAATAAAGTTCTCTTAATTTTAATTATGTCAGAGCTAAAATTTGTTCTCTCTAAAGGGTTGAATCCTCTCAAAATTCTTTATAAAATGAGCCCAGGATGAATTTGGAAAAATTTTAAAACATCTTATCTGTAGGTAAATAAAAATAAAAATTGAATACATATATATTTTGGGGAATTTTTATAGAAATTTTATGGTTATATGTTTAATATATTTACAAACTAGCAAAATAGGTTTAAAATGAGCACAAACAAGAACATTTACAAATATTGATTATTACGGAAGCTTTTGAAAATTTAAGAAAACATTGAAATTTACACTATTTTTGCAATATCTATTTAGAAGATAGATAAATTGGCTTCATCCTGGGCACGATAGTGTATTTTTGAACAAAGGTATGTGGTGCTAATTTCCCACTTTTTAACATCAATTAGATTTGGAAGCTTTAAATGATATCATCTTTATACTGCGTGGGATACTAATTTAAATTTCCCTCTACTAATGCCCCTTCAGCCGCGCAGGCCCATTGCGAGCATTAGTTCCGCATTTGGTCGGTGTGCAGCGCTAGTGCTACCCTTTCTCGCAACATAGATTAATCGCCAAGGATATAAGAATGCTTCAACTCCAAACCTCAAATTAATTTGCGAGGCGGCCGCGGCTTGCCAATCGCCGTACCTTTTTCATGTTCGAGATGTCAATTGACGTTTTCGAACTTAAAATAAATACATTTTCTGCCTAACGGCATGCACTTGAGAATGTATTAAGAAAACTTAATCATTTTT